>CAUYON010047055.1:0-15561 GCA_963573935.1 Arctocebus calabarensis
CCACAATGCCCCGCCACTTTTTGGTTGCAGACACCATTGTTGTTTGGCGGGCCCAGGCTATATTCGAACCTGCCAGCTTAGGTGTACGTGGCTGGCGCCTTAGCCTGTTGGACCACAGGCACCGAGCCTCATTGTTGCATCTTAATTGCCTTTTGCACAAAAACAATTTTTGTGTCAAAGAGACATTTCTAGAATACTTCCTTCCTTGGCTTGTAGCCTCTTTCTACCATCTCTGAAGCCAGCAATTTTGCATCTTCTAGATCTTCTTCCATCATCATCCTCTTTCTCACCAAAGTGGGGAAGCATTCTCCATTTTAAAAGACTTGATTAGTTTGCGCCCACTCAAATAATCCAGCATAATCTGCCCATCACTATGGTCCTTACCATTGATCACATCTACAAAATCTTTTCTGCCATATAAGGTGACATATTCGCTGACGACCAGGATTAGAATGTGGACATATTTGAGGGCTCATTATTCTGCCTACTGGACTTATCCTAACTGAGTCCCTCTATAATGTTGTCTTTTTGTTTCCTGTTATTTTATGACACTGTAGGAAATTCTTAGATGTTTATTAATTTGTAACTTACTTACTATATATTTATTATATGAAATACCCCTTCCCACCTTATTTCCCCTGAACAATTCTGAAATCTTCTTGGGAAAAAGAACTTAATCCATTTGATCATAGCAGCATCCCAAGTCCTTAGTGTTGTTCTTCGCAGGAAATAGGCATCAATAAATTTCCTTCCTTCTTTCCTTTCTTCTTTCCTTTCTTTCTTCTTTCCTTCTTTCTTTGACAGAATCTAACTGTCACCCTGGGCAGAGTGCTGTGGTGTCATCATAGCTCACAGCAACCTCAAACTCTTGGGCTCAAATGATCCTCTTGCCTCAGCCTCTCAAGTAACTGAGACTACAGGCATGTACTACCACTCCTGAATATTTTTCCTATTTTTAGTACAGAAGGGGAGGTCTCATTCTGGCTCAGGCTGGTCCAGAACGTGTGAACATAAGCAGTCTGCCAACCAAGCAAGCCATCTATCTTGGGCTCCCAGGGTTCTAGGATTACAGCCATGAGCCACTGTACCTGGTCTCAATAAACTCTTGTTAAGTAAATAAATAGAATTAAATGTTCATAAGTAATATAAGTTGTAGAGAGGAGTTGCTACATAAATTGCTTGAAGATAGTTAAGTAAATTTAGGGGTGAAAATCCCAGACACTTTCCAGCATGTGCAAGAGGGGGGGGTCACCATGGAATGCCAGTACATTGGTGTGTTTAGAGGAGAGGCCAAGGATGAGTGAGGCTGAAAAAAGTGGATCAGAGCCAAAGCCCCAAGAACTTTTTAGACTCATTTTGTATGTAATGAGAGCCATTGGAACATTTTTATATATAGGAATGACTTGATTAGCTTTGCATTTAAAAAGACACTTATGTCACCGGTGTCATTGTCAAAGAATATTGCTTGGAGGGTGGCCAAATGGGAAGTTAGGAAACAAGTTTATTATCTATCTTCCGATGTTTTACCTGGGTAATCTGATAAACTAACGAATGCTAAATTGTTAATAGAAACTAGCTGCTAGAAAATCCATCTTTTATCTAGGTAATGTGTATTATAGTAGTTGACCACCGGAGATAATATTCTCCTTTCCCCCTAGCAATTGTAGAAGACTTTCAGAAGTGTATCAAGCTGCCTTCTCAAGATTTTTTTTTTTTAATCTGAGAGGACAGGTTATACAAAGTCCACTGCCATAATACACAAGGAAAAAAAACATGAAAGATTCGGTTTTATAAGTTCCACTCTGGGTGTGTCATACAAAGTTGCATTTGGCAAGATTTTCAAGCAGTCTTTTTCTCATTGCTCCAACTGTTGCAATGGTATAGACAAAACGAAACATAACAAAGAACAATTCCGTGTGATGACAGCTTATACTCACACCTAAGCAACAAGAGAGAAAGAAAAATGTCATCAAAGTTTCAAATGTAGGTGACAAGAGTGCTGGAAACAAAAGAAAGGAGACAGCAGGAAAATCGGATAGTTTCATGAAAGTGAGACACGATGGGTATGCCTTTACTTATTTATTTATTTATAGCTTTTTCTCTAGCTTGTGACAAATTAGATGCATTTGGTTTTAAACCTTTGATTTCATGCTCCATTCTCACTTCATCTCTTATTCAGAACATATGCACAAAACAAGTGTCATATTTGGGAATTTATGGATTTACTACCTAATTGAAGAACTTTTATGTTGAAAAGAAAATCAGAAGTGCTAATCTGGCAAAAGCAAAACAGATTAAGACATCAAATAAATAAATAAACAAAAAAAATCCATGATATTTGATAAATTACAAAATTCTTCTCCCATCTCTCTTTTTTCTCATTTCTCCGCTGTAAATATATTGAAAAATTTAATAAGATATGTGAAAATGTAAATGTTAACATTTATAGATCTCAATACTTTCTAATTTAAAAGAAAAATATTACTTCAGATAGTAGTCCCATAGAAAATATTGGCTCAGTGCCTGTGGCTCAACAGGCTAAGACGCCAGCCACGTACACCTGAGCTGGCGGGTTCGAATCCAGCCCGGGCCTACCAAAAAACAATGACAGCTGCAACTAAAAAATGGCCAGTCGTTGTGGTGGGCGCCTGTAATCCCAGCTACTTGGGAGGCAGAGGCAGGAGACTCGCTTGAGCCCAGGAATTGGAGATTGATGTGAGCTATGATGCCACAGCACTTTATCCAGGGTGATAGCTTGAGGCTCTGTCTCAAAAAAAAAAAGAAAATATTGCTTTTATGTAATTCTTTAGCTGACCAAAAATAATCACAACATTGTTCCTTATGGTTGATGTTTTAAAACTGTCTCTTCAGATTAATTACGATTAAAGAATTTTAGGAAAACCAAGTCGGGGAAGATAATTTAACTACTTTGATAAAACACAAATGATTTAGATTATGAAAGAAAGTTTGTTTATATACTGAAGCCTATGTGAATTACTGATGATCCAAAGGCAATAAAAAGAAATTTTAAAATTGTCAATATCAAATGCTGGCAAGGATGCAAAGCAACAGGGACTCTTATTCCCTGCTAATGGGTTTACAAAACAGCAATCCCTTTGGAAGACAATTTGGCAGTTTCCTACAAAGCTGAAGCCTCCTCTTATTTTACAATCCAGCAGTTGTGCTCCTGGGTGTTTACCCAATTGAGTTGAAAACTTACATCTTTAGAAAACATGTACATGAATGTTAATAACAGTATTATTCATAATTGTCCCAAACAGGAAGCAACCAAGATGTCCTTCAATAGGTGAATGTTGTATATCCATACAGTGAAATGTTAGCAATAAAAATAAAGGAACAGTCAAGTTATAAAAAGACATAGAGGAAAGTTAGATTCATATTGCTAAGTAAAATAAGCTAGTCAGAAAATTCTATGACACCTCCTCAAGAGGAGCCTCAAACTGGTCCTCAGAAAAGGCATTGTCACCATAAAAGATGACAGCTCCGCGTGTGTTATTGCCCCTGCAGACCTTCTAGTGAGATGAGATGTGGAGAAAGGCAGTGATCTGTGTGACCCTGACTTTGTGTAGGCCTAGAGTAATGTGTGTGTTTGAGTCTCAGTTTCTAATAAAAGCGTTTGAAAAGTAAATTTAAGAAATGAAAATTTAAAAGATAGAGAAAACTTATAGGATAAGTGACATAAAGAAAGGAAAAAAGGGGGCGGCGCCTATGGCTCAGTCAGTAAGGCATTAAGGCGCCAGACCAATATACCAAGAGTGGCAGGTTCAAACCCCAAACCCAGCCCCAGCTGAACTGCAACAACAACAAAAAATAGCCGGGCATTGTGGCAGGTGCCTGTGGTCCTAGCTACTCAGGGGGCTGAGGTAAACCCAGAAGTTGGTGGTTGCTGTAAGCTGTGACACCACGGCACTCTACCGAGGGAGATAAAGTGAGACTCTGTCTCTACAAAAAAAAAAAAGAAAGAAAGAAAAGAAAGGAGAAAAAGGGAATTCTCCATATTGTATGATTTCTGCTACATGACATTCTAGAAAAACAATAGAAAGATCAGTAGTTGCCAGGGCCTTGAGACAGGGTGGCAAGAGTACAGGGTGACTTCTAAGAAGTAAAACTATTCCGAATGATACTGTAATGGTGGATACATAACGTTAGGCTTTTCTCAAAAGCTGTAGGACCATACAACATAAAGAATGAACTTCAGTACAAATTATAAATTTTAGTTAATAATTACATATTAACATTGGTTTGTTAATTGTAATAAATGTACCACACTAATGCAAGATGTTAATAGGGGGAATTATGTGTGTAGAAACAATAGTATATGAGAACCTTCTCAAGTTTTTTGTAAATCTAAAACTGTTCTAAAAAATAGTCCATAGTTTTAAAATGAAAGAAGAAATAAAGCACCACTTTGATGTTACAAAACTGTAGTAATGCCAACATTCACCTGACTTCCAGAGTATTTTACTCAGAGATAGAGAGATGGTGCACCTGGTTTGCCCTGAATGATCGCGTTTATGTCTGTTGTCCAAGTGTAATTATTAACTGAGTCTCCCTTTGTTCTCAAAAATGTTCCATTTAGGATGATAAATTACATTATTACCGTACTTAAAGGGGAAAGGAAAAGTAATATCTTGTTAATATCTGTCTTTGAACGCAAGGAACTGGACTATGCCCTTTCCTTTAGAGTCTCATGTAAGCTGTACAATGTTCCTATGAGGACAATATTTTCTTCTCCAATTCACAAAGTGAACTCAAAAAAGATGATCATTTACCAGAAACCATCACTGGCACAGTCTTCAGTTAAACCTTGATCTCTGTGACTCTGAAGCTAATATTCTTTTTACTATAGAATTTGAATTTAGAGAAAAATCAGGTGATCTTTGGACATCATTCCAGATCTTGTAATTTTTGAAAAAATATTCTATGGCACCTACACCCAAGAAGTTCATATACATGGTACTAGAAAGTAAAAAATAGGAATTTTACTCTGTTCAGTATGATATTGGCTGTGAGTTTGTCATATATGGCTTCTATCAGTTTAAAAAATGTCCCATCTATGCTCAATTTCTTAAGTGTTCTTGTCAGAAAAGGATGCTGAATTTTGTCAAATGCTTTTTCTGCTTCTACTGAGAGGATCATATGGTCTTTGGTTTTGCTTCTACATGTATGGATTTGGGTATGTTAAACCAAACTTGCATCCATGGGATAAAGCCTACTTGATCATGATATATACTTTTTTAATGTGCAGCAGTATTCTATTTGCTAGGATTTTACTGAGTATTTTTGCATCTACAGTCATTGGTGAAATTGGTCTGTAGTTTTCCTTTTTTTGTAGGGTCCTTTCTTAGTTTTGGTATCAGGGTGATATTTGCTTCATAGAACATGTTGAGGACAGTTCCTTCCTTCTCAATGTTTTGGAATAGGTTCTGCAACATAGGTACAAGTTCTTCTTTGAAGGCTTGGTAGAATTCTGGTGTAAGCTATCCGATCCAGGGCATTTTTTTGTTGAGAGCTTGAGAGCTTTGTTACTGTTATTGTAGTCTGGATGCTTGATACTGATCTACTCAAGAGATCTATTTCTTCCTGGTTAAGTCTAGGGAGATGGTGTGATTCCAGGTATTTATAGTTTGTTGTTCCTCAGTTTCCTCATGTGGAAAATAGCAGCAATAATAATAGCTACATACTATTATCTCATAGGTTACATGAAATAAGGCAGATGAAAAGACTTAGCTCAATAATGTATTAAAAAGCACTGTCAGGGTGCAGAGGTTTAACTTCATACTTAAACACTGAATTTAGTACACCAGCTTTTAAATTGAGGTCTAGGAGTTCCTGAGTGTCCAAAGGACTCTGGAAAGGATTTTATGAGGCCAAAACTCTTTTAGTAAGACCACCAAGACATTATTTGCCCTTTTCATTCTCATTCTCACATGAGTATAAAGTGGAATTTTCCAAAAACTACTTGCAGCAGATAGGATACAGAAGCAGATAAGGAAATCCAGTTGCTTTCTACTAAACCAAACAGTAAAGAGATTCACTAGATGACAAATGTCACAGTTCTCACTACTTTTTTTTTTTTTTGCAGTTTTGGCAGGGGCTGGGCTTCAACCTGCCACCCCTGGTATATGGGGTCAGTGCCCTACTCCTTGAGCCACAGGTGCTGCCCAGTTCTCACTATTTTTTAATGCTTTGGAAAGTATAGTTCTTTTATATAAAAAATCATGTTATACATATTAATATGTGTGTCTTTATGTTAGTATTGTTAAATGAATTCATGAACATATACTTAATTAGCCCTGTTTTTAATTTCTAATAAAATAAATATTAATGGCTATAACCCACATATTCAAAGCTCATTGGGACCTTAAATAATTTCTAAGAATAAAAAGGGGTCCTGACACCAATAAAGCTGAAAACTACTCACTTTGCACAAGCCTGGTACTTTGTAACCATTTAGTAAACAATTATTAAATGGCAAGCAGAGGGCCCGACTTAGAGTAATATCACAATCAATTATGGTGCTATTGCTGCTGGTGGTGGTGATTTGTGGATAGTGGTGATGAAAATTGTGATGAGAGCTTGGCGCCTGTAGATCAACGGGCTGAGGTGCCAGCCATGTACACCTGAGGTGGTGGGTTCAAATCTAGCCCCAGCCCGCCAAAAAACAATGACAATGAAAAATAGCCGAGCCTTGTGGCAGGCGCCTGTAGTCCCAGCTACTTGGGAGGCAGAGGCAGGAGACTCGCTTGAGCCCAGGAATTGGAGGTTGCTGTGAGCTACGGTGCCATGGCACTCTATCCAGGGTGACAGCTTGAGGCTCTGTCTCAAAAAAAAAAAAGAAAAGAAAAGAAAATTGTGATGAGAAGGATGAAGAGAGTTATTTACCTGATTGGAGTAGATTTTCAGATGGAAACCTTACCTTGCTTTAAGTATGGAACATATGAGTTAGAGTTTAACATAACACAAAATTCAAAATTATTTTTAGTGTTTAGAGTCTTTCTTTCTTAGCTTATTCTTTTCCTAATGAGGATGCTCATTCTCTTCTTACCTGAAGCACTTTAGAACTGAGATAGGGTCTGAAAAATTCAGAGTGTTACATATGGCACCAGATTGAATGAGCCAGAGGTCAGGCTCTCTGGGCCCTATAAATTAAGGATAATGAACATTAACTTAATGTTTACTATGAAAATTGAGTGGGAGAACATGTCTCTAAAACTTCTCATTGGATAGGGTGATAGAGATTTCCCATCTCCTCAGTCTTTCTCTCTATTTAGCCTTTCTCCTATTGGGCCTAGTCCAGTTACTGGAGGAAAACAAAGTTTCATTTTATTTGACTATGCTGCTAAATCAGCTTTCTGGGAAGAAAAAAATAATCCCCAACTTGTAGTGTTTGGTGATTTCCATGGAGTAAATACTGCTCCCATGGCCAGTGTCAAGCTACTCAACTGACGCTACTAAACTCAAAGTTAGGATGACAGCATGTCCTGGATTTGGCTCTCACAGCTGGTTAGAGCTGATTCCCGGCTCACCGCTGATTCTGGACCTCTATTTTGATGGCATCAAGTTCAAAAACCTTCTTGGCGCTCCTTCACCTTTAATAGCTGGTCCCATCCTCTCTCTCAATGTCACCGCCCAGTACTCCCTGCTACTCAATATTCTCAGATCCCAGTATTCTCTTTTGGTATTTCTGCCTTTCTGCTTTAGCTGATATTATTACCTCTGGGTCCCCTTACTTCACCCTTCTCCTTATCCATTTGCTATCCAATTTTTTAGGGGCAAACTCTTTCTTTTTCCATAGTCTTCTCTGAACACACAAAGGTATCCCTCAGCTCTCTCCACTAAAATTATAAAACATGATTTCCCAGTCTCTCCCTAGTACTAACCCGAAAGAAAGAAAGAAAGGAAGAAAGAAAGAAAGAAAGAAAGAAAGAAAGAAAGAAAGAAAGAAAGAAAGAAAGAAAGAAAGAAAGAAAGAAAGAAAGAGAAAAGAAAAAGAAAATGATAGAACATAATGAGGGATACTATTTAATCTTTAATATGGTTTCCATGAGAAGGAGTAGGCAAGACAGAGCAAGCATGTTCAGGATTAACCAGTTTCAATAATTTCAGGGGCTCTGGGACATGGAGGCCATCACTAGTAGTCTGGTACCTGGCCCTGAGGTGCTTAGGGCAAATGCATGAGAGTAGGCCTGGAATATGAGGGCTAAGTAGAGGAGGTAGCTCGAAGTACGGATCTGGCTTGAACGGTTGCATTTGAAAGGTGTACTCAGCCCAGGTTCCTCCAGGGTCAGCAGGGCCCCAGATGTCAAAGCATCAGAATACAGAAAATAAAATACATAGTGAATATCCTCCCTAAGAAGCTTAGAAGTATTTTTGTCTTAGTTTGTGGCAGGAACATTTGTCTTTGTACTTTTCATGGGAGGTTAGGAGAGGAAAATTTGACAATTCAATCATCCTGCAGGAGGACTTCCAGCTTACACTTTCAAGGATAACAGGGCACAAGGGCTTCCTAGGCAGAAGGAAAGATTAATGGGAAAAGCCAAAACTATGATAAGAAAGTCTTCTCCACACATTTCCCCTCTCTCAATCTCTCTCCCTCTCTCTCACTTCTAGAGAGAGAGTAAAGCTACAGATGCTCTCTAGAGATTGTATCCAGGCTTTAATTTATCAGTCAGGTTGTTCAGTGATGATGAAACTGGTAAGTCCCCGCTGGTCAATCACATGGATGGCTCTGATGTCAGGAAACAGGGCACCCCCACAGGAGTCCTGACTGCTTGGCCAAATTCCTGATTTCTCAGGGAGAAAAGCCAAAATGTCTCAGCAGCCCTGCTCATGTCCTTCTAAAAAGCTTGACAAGCAGCATTCCTGGTTTGTGGTACAGCATGGATACGTGTGCACACAGACACAGATACACATACATACGTGCATATATACACACGTGCTCGTGCACAGACACACTCAGAGCAGCAAATGACAGCATGCTGTGACCTTGATCCCGGTCAGGATGTGTCTGACCCAAATGGAATTGTCTCTCCTTTCCCTTTCGGTCTACCTGAAAGCCCTCTCCTGGTTATAGCAGGTCTCCAGTTAATGGCAGTATAGTCAAGGTAGGCCAACTGCCACTGAACTTAAGTAAAAAGAATCCATTTATTAAGTTCTGGGAGTTCTTCTGGGGGAAATACTTGTGAGATCTTTTGATCCAGCTGGATGTAGGACAGTGTAATATGAGAGAATACAGTAAAGATTTCCTTAGGTCCTTGTTCACCTAAGGATCACAGGCAAAATAATAGACAAGAGGACAAAGACATAGATTATTCAACGTGGCAAATACTCCAGAATACATTTTTATAATGCAAAATTTCTGCTCAAAATTATTTCTTGTTTCTGCTGATTCTCAGCTGTCCACTCACACACACTAACAGTTGACAAGAAGCTGAAAATAAAAGCTCTGTGCTTCTGGAAGGGCTTGTTCACTGTAGGTGACAGGGCAGGACCTTGGCCATTTCACAGAGAGATCCCTACTTGTCACTCTCCAGGTGTCTTTTCTCTTGACTTGTCAAATTCTCAACTGTCCTACATGAAGAGGAGGGGGATAGACCTCGTTGACAGAGAGCTCTGGGATGTCAGTGGGAGAAAGGAGCTGAGGAATCACAGCATTCCATGTGTATAGGTATCTCTGTTCACTGTTTTGAGGATGGCCTTTGCCCACTCCAACAAACCATCATCTGGTCCTCCACTCCAGAAAGAAAATGTTCAGTTCCCCTGACGTTGTGGTGAACTATACCACTTCACAGGTTAAAGAAGGGTGTCTAAAGTTTCAACTGTTTCTTGAGCAGAATTTCAGTCTCATTTCCAGTTACAGCTACCTCCAGACAAATCTGGTGTCTCTTGTGTAGGGGAGTGAGAAGCACCTTACTTCTTGTTAGTTTTCCCCCCTCACAAGCACTGATGTTTTGAATTTCTCTGCTCTTCTAAGATAATTAACATCTATCAATCTGCTTTCCCAAATGTAAAATTCTACTACCCTCCCTTGAATGCCATCATTACCCTACTTGTTCCCCCGGTTCTTATGAGCCTATGCTTTCTTTGGGAGGGGAGGAAGAGGAACACCTGTCACAGAGGGATGAGTTAGTCAGACTTCTCGGTTCATCATACATCGACATCATCAGCCAAAGCAAGGGCCCCTCTTGTTCACTTCGTTATTCTCCTATATGTTTTTCCCCCTCCAATCCTTTCCTTCTCTTAAGATAATAATTCCTTTTACGTGCATGTTTGATGCATATGTTTTTATTTAAGTTCTAAAATGTCTATTTTCTCTTGTGTATATGCATCTAAACATATACATGCTGTTGCGTTAGAATTCTTATTTAATTTCTTATTTTTTTTTTCATTTAGCATCATGTTTTTAAGATACAACCAGATTTCTTCTTACACTGCCTACATCTGGTGATTGATGCATTTTCTTATTCCTTTACTGATGTTACCTTTGATTATGGTTCTATTGATTAGATGTTCCATATTATTTTTCTTTCTGAAAGCATACCCATGATTCAGTTCTATAATTTCCTGTTTTAGCTTTACAACAGGAAATGGAACAAGAATTTGAAGCTGTTTTTAAAACAATTTGAGTGCAAAATTCTCCCAGGCTTATGTTACGTCACCACAATCTTTTACAGCTACCTTGCCTACAATCTAATCCAACATAAGTATTTTTGAGATTCACCTGTATGTTCCTTTCTGGAGGGTTCATAGCTCTTATTGAAAAAAATGATTTTCTTTCAAACTTACATTTTAGTAAGTTTTGGCAAATTTTTTTTTTTTTTTGAGACAGAGCCTCAAGCTGTCACTCTGGATAGATTGCCGTGGCGTCACAGCTCACAGCAACCTCCAATTCCTGGGCTCAAGCGAGTCTCTTGCCTCAGCCTCCCAAGTAGCTGGGACTACAGGTGCCCGCCACAACGCCCAGTCATTTTTTTTTTTTTTTTGGTTGCAGCCATCATTGTTGTTTGGCGGGCCCGGGCTGGATTCGAACCTGCCAGCTCAGGTGTACGTTGAGCCATAGGCGCCGAGCCAAGTTTTGGCAAATTTAATGAAATTAGATCATTGTAGTAAGTAGCCTAATGCAGTCTGAGGGTAAACAAGACAGACTCTTGGTAAACATACAACTCAGTCGGGTGGAGAAGGATGCCAGCACGGTGAGAGCATGAGTCCTCAGCAGGTTCCAGGCATCAGCCGGAACATGTTACACACGAATGTGAACATCAGTTAATCCAGTCATTCAACAGAACTTCTATAGTTTTTTGTCTGTTTCTGAAAACACCCTATCAAACCAAGTTTTTTGTTTGATTTACTTGGGTTCTTTTGTGCTTAAAAATGAGAGTGGTTCACATTGTACCCCATGATTGCATTAACATACACAGCTATGATTTAATAATTATAAAAAAAAATGGGAGTGCTTCCACAGCAAGCTAGGGGGACAAAGAGTTAAATGTGGTTATCTGGGAAGCTGGAAAGAAAATGCAGGCATTGTTGTTGCCAGATATGTTTATTCCAAATATGTGTTATCGAGGCTCAATCAAATCAAATCTCCTCTTGCACCTAAGATTTAAAATAGTCTCATAGTTGAAGAACAACTACAAAAATGTTAACACCAAAAATCAAATAGCATAAAGCTTCAGATTGTTTATGAGCATCAGCCATCCTGGCAAGCTCATTTTCCCAGTCTGTGTCCTCAGGAGCATGTCTGGTACCCTGTCAGGTGAATTCTCCTGTTCGTCCAGAAAACTTGTCCTTAAAATGTTACAGAGAATCTTTGATCCAAGAAACATAAAACATCCTGTAGACATGATCTCATTCTCTCCCCAAAACATCCATGAAAGGAATCAATAAATAACAAGTGGATGCTCTGTTTTACAAGAAAAGAAACTGAGGCTCAGAGAAGAGATTGGCTAGTTAAAGACCATTGCGCAAAAGCAACAGGCATTAGTAGATGAGAGTCTGGTACCACTTTTTATGGAGACTCCTCTTCCTAGTCCCCTTTTGAAAAGGAAAGAGAAAATAAATGCATGCATGAATTTAGGCATACTTGTGACATTGTTTACATAATTCTTATCACTTTAGTATCAAAAAACAAGAACAGTTTATTGAATTCATGCTGAAGGTAATTTTTTTGTTCCTGCTCAGCTAAAAGCAGGTATTACTTTGTTGCTTTTCTTAATTGATGCTTGGAAAACAGAAATGGAGCATGGAGTGATCAACTCAAATGAATAAATGAACCAGTAGCACATAGCACAGAGGGTTTAATTGTTTTCCGGCACTGTAGGTTATTTCTTGGCATAGGAAGCTTTTATCTACCAGTGACAAGTTAGCAAACAACTAGCTGAAAAGGGCACAGAAATTTATATTTCAAAGGAAAAGAAAATATATGCTAAAAATAATCATCCTCCCATTTCCCAGAAATTGTTACTAAATTTTACAGTTACACTAGACCTTGAAGAAAGTATGTTTTCATCAAAGAGGCAACAAGTATTTATAGTTTTGGTTTATCCTAAACCAAATTAAGATAAAAGTAATCAGAAATCAAATCTTTTTTTTTTTTTTTTTTTTTGGACACAGTCTCACTTTGTTGCCCTTGGTAGAGGGCCATGGTGTCATAGCTCACAGCAACCTCAAACTCTTGGGCTCAAGCACTCCTCTCACCTCAGCCTCCAAAGTAGGCGGGACTACAGGCATTCACCCGGTGCCCGTCATAACACCCGGCTATTTTTGGAGACAGAGGTCTTGCTCTTGCTCAGGCTGGTCTCAAACGCCTGAGTGTAGACAATCCACCCACTTCGACCTCCCAGAGTGCTAGGATTAGAGGCATGAGCCACCTTGCCTGGTCCAAATCTATTTTTTTAATGTAGTGAGGGCCTCAGCTTATGTCTAAACTATGTTGATCTTCACATTCGGTTCTCTCTTCATAGCTGAAGAATTAGTGAGTCTAGTCTTCCAAGAGTGTATAAATATGCAAGCCTATGCACCTCTATTGTGGAAGTAGAGCACCCCCTAAAGGAAGACTGGTATAAAGTACTCCTGGGAGTTAGAATAACGACAGATGTAAGAGGATAGGATCTCCCTCTAAGCAGAGTAAAGCACTAAGGCCAGAGGCGACACAAGGCCACAATGGCTCAAGGCAAATCTACTGTCAGAAATGAAAATGACTGGCTCGGCGCCTGTGGCTCAACGGGCTAAGGCGCCAGCCACATACACCTGAGCTGGCAGGTTCAATTCCAGCCCAGGCCCGCCAAACAACAATGACGGCTGCAACCAAAAAATGGCCGGGCGTTGTGGCGGGCGCCTGTAGTCTCAGCTACTTGGGAGGTGGAGGCAGGAGACTCACTTGAGCCTAGGAATTGGAGGTTGCTGTGAGCTGTGATGCCACTGCACTCTATCCAGGGTGACAGCTTGAGGCTCTGTCTCAAAAAAAAAAAAAGAAAGAAAGAAAGAAAGAAATGAAAATGACAAGCAGGGGGCGCCTGTAGCTCAGTGAGTAGGGCGCTGGCCCCATTTGGTGGAGGTGGCGGGTTCAAACCCACCCCCGGCCAAAAACTGAAAAAAAAAAAAAAAAAGAGAGAGAGAAAGAAGTGAAAGTGACAAGCTATCTGGAGAGGAGACTTGCTTCTCTGTGCTTTTGGAGCCCATTATGAGGAAAAACGCAAGATTTTACTACAGTCTAAGAACAACCAGAACTGATTTCTAGTTTATGATAACCTGGTTCATATTGTGCATTGTCACATTTCACTCTTCCAAATGATGCATTTTGTTTGCCCTCTACGACAAGGGTGCACAAATTCTGTAAAAAAAATAGAGAGTAAATACTTGGGGTCTGTGTGCCACATAGGTCTCTAGCATTTTAATTCCGTTTCTTGTTCTATCTTTGAAATATATTAAAGATGTGAAAAAGCATTCTTAGCCCACTTGTCAAACAAAAGCGGTCCGCCCCTAGAACCTTGGGCCTTGGTCTGGTATTGGGGGAGCATAACATGGTGGGGACGGAGGAGCTCCTTCTCGTGCCACCATTGTGACTCTCAGTCAAATCGTCAAGTTCTCTCACCGATCCCGAATATTCACACGTAAGATCGAGAGCTGTGATTAAAAAATAAATTATGGATAACTCTGTACCAGTCCTGGAGCCCTGGGCAGCAGGCCCCTTAGCTCTGTGTTCTAGGACATGGTGCGAGAGTTGTGCAGATGGAGAATGCTCTCCCAAACTTGGGGAGCATGGACTCTGGAGCAGGGAGCTGACCGGCCTACAGGAATCTGGGGAAGAAAACAGGGCTGTGGCCCAGAAGGGGCATTAGTAGTCAGTGTAGCACAGACAGCTCTGGCCTGGACATCAAGCTAGAAATCGATGTAGAAAAGGAAGGCTGTGACAGGTGCCATGTGGGAGCTGGCAGGACTGTGTTTACAATCACCTGTGAGACACCTCCTGGAGACATCCCGGAAAAAAGACAGCAAGGGCTCTGGAGAGAGTGGAGACAGAGCCAAGAGACACTGTCTCCTAATGTTAGTGCTACCCACTTTTATATTTTAATCCAAAGGCTTAAAGCTGGCCTCGAGAAATACATGTCCCATGCGTCTGTCAGATTGGTCCTGGTGTCGTTTTCATCTCACACAAAGTGAAGAAATTGTTTTCGAATAACAGAGTGAAACTATTGACCAGAAAACAAAGCATGAGAGCAAGTCAGGCCCCTCAGCAACCGCCTGCACTTGGGAAAGTCCTTGTACGCCCCTGGACTCAGGTTGTTCTTCTATTTAGGGATTAACGCAAAAATGTCGAAGGGCTCTTCTTGTTTCAAATGTGTCCTACAACCATTTAATATTAAAGCCATTTATTAATTTATAATTGTTTATTGAGTCACATTCCACGATCCAAACAAGATGACGAGTACTGAGATGACAGAGGGGAAGAGAGTCTCTGCCCTGGAGAATCTCTGTAAAATAACCCAGCGTCACCACCAGGTTAACGCTGGGGTAGAGGTACAAGTGGTTGTGGGCAGATTATAGAGGACAGACTCTACTGAAGAAATAGCACCTGAGCACAACCTCTCTGTTCACATTTTATTGACAACAAGAATGGGAAGATGGGCGGCACCTGGGGCTGTAAGTAGGACCCTAGCCCCATAGACGAAGGGTGGCGGGTTCAAACCCAGTCCTGGCCAAACTGCAACAACAAAAAAATAGCCAGGGCTCAGCGCCTGTGGCTCAATGGGCGAAGGCGCCAACCACTTACACCTGAGCTGGCGGGTTCGAATCCAGCCCAGGCCAGCCAAACAACAATGACGGCTGCAACTAAAAACTGGCCGGGCGTTGTGGCGGGTGCCCCTGTAGTCCCAGCTACCTGGGAGGCGGAGGCAGGAGATTCACTTGAGCCCAGGAATTGGAGGTTGCTGTGAGCTGTGATGCCACAGCACTCCATCCAGGGTGACAGCTTGAGGCTCTGTCTCAAAAAAAAAAGAAAAAAATAGCCGGGTGTTGTGGTGGGCACCTGTAGTCCCA
>CAUYON010047057.1:0-16044 GCA_963573935.1 Arctocebus calabarensis
CAGCCTCCCTAGTAGCTGGGACTACAGGCGCCCGCCACAGCGCCCGGCTATTTTTTTGTTTTGCAGTTCGGCCGAGGCCGGGTTTGAACCCGCCACCTTCGGTATATGGGGCCGGCGCCCTACTCGCTGAGCCACAGGAGCCACCCCCGCATGTACATTTTTAATAATGTTTATAATGTTATTGGGGTCACAGGCTAAACACTCTGCAGGCAGTACTTTTAACCCTACAACCATCTCATGAAGTAGTGGCCCAGGCCAGTATGTCCTCACACACCACTGGTGCTGAAGGAAAGGAGAGCTTTTGGAACTGTCCTGATGGCAAGACGGGGAACATCTGGGTGGGAGGGAGTCTTTACCAAGAGCACCATCCCTAGGCACAGAGAGAGAGTAGAAGGTTTCCAGAGAGGATTAACAGGCCCCAAGTCAGAGTTAGGGATATTGCAGTAGAGAAAACCCGGTGCCTGAAATCGAGTCTACACTGGCCTCTGCAGCTGAGCACCCTGTGTAATTTGCTACTCCACCACCAGCCTTTGTTTCCTTATCTGTACAAGGTCAGTAACTCCTACAGTGTCCCCAAAGTGAAGAGCATCCAATGAGGTCATCTCCAGGTGCTGTATATAAACTGCTCTACAAACCCAAAGCATTCCACAAATACAGTGTTATTTTCCTATACAAAGAGCAGGGACCAGGGAAGTTCGTGGCCCGGAAAAGGAGATAATCTTCAAATACATTAATATAAAAGGTTGATAAAATTAAAAATAAAAGGCTGAGATGATTTAAAGAGACAATGCTATCTTTAAATACATTAATGTAAAAGGTTGACATGGATAATAGAGCAGACACCAGGGCCGGGGTGGACACCTGGGAAGGAAAACAGCAGGGCCCCAGAGTCTGCAAAGCCAGCCACGTCTGCGGGAACCCCTCCCTCCAAGATTCTGTGAAACCCCCCATCTCTCAGTAAGGTAATTCATGGGTCCAGCTCTGAGCTTTAGAAAGTCCAGTCATAACTAAAGGGAGGACACGGAGTGCCCTGGGGAAGGTGGGACCCAGCGACACGGCCATCCCACAATGGCTGTGCTGCCAACACAGCTGGGGCTACTGGCTGGGAGGGGCGGCTCACAGGGGAAAGCTCCTGCCAAGCCTGAACCAGGGAATCGTCGCATCCATCTAGAATGTCTCCTGGACACCATGTCCAAGGTCTGGGCTCTGCTTCTAGGCAGGTTCTGTGTCCATGAAGCTGAGACCATGCTCCCAGAGCCTGTGTGTATCACTGACTTAAACTCATGGTTTTTGTGGCTTGTTAGAGTCAATGGCATTTAAAAGCCAGAGAAAGCCAAGGCAATCAATTTGGGGTCTACTTCTCTCCAAGTTCCCTTTTGGGAGAGGATGAATCGATGAAGTCTACGTAGCTCAGACCTTCTCATGACCTCTTCTCAAAGCCTCTTTCCCGGCTCGGCGCCTGTGGCTCAACGGGCTGGGGCATCAGCCACATACACCTGAGCAGGCAGGTTTGAATCCAGCCCGGCCCACCAAACAACAATGACGGCTGCAACCAAAAAATGGCCAGGCGTTGTGGCGGGCACCTGTGGTCCCAGCTACTTGGGAGACAGAGACAGGAGACTCGCTTGAGCCCAGGAATTGGAGGTTGCTATGAGCTGTGATGCCACAGCACTCTATCCAGGGTGACAGCTTGAGGCTCTGTCTCAAAAAAAAAATAGCCTCTTTCCCACCATAGGGGACCCTAAGCTACTTGTGAGGTTTTTCTTTATACCCATCCCCTAAGAGATGGGTGATAAAGAGACGGGGCAGAATGTCCAACCACAAAAACCCTCCTTAAGGCTCTTCCCCAAGACACTGTGATAGACGGATTGTCCACTGACAGCCTCAATTAAAACCCATAAGAATAGGGTGGCGCCTGTAGCTCAGCAAGTAGGGCACCGGCCCATATAACTGAGGGTGGCAGGTTCAAACACGGCCCCAGCCAAACTGCAACAAAAAATAACTGGGCGTTGCGGTGGGGGCCTGTAGTCCCAACTACTTGGGAGGCAGAGGCAAGAGAATCACCTAAGCTCAGGAGTTGGAGGTTGCTGTGAGCTGTGATGCTACAGCACTCTACCGAGGGTGATAAAGTGAGACTCTGTCTCTAAAAAACAAAACAAAACAAAACCATAAGGATATACATCTTTACAATGAGACTGTCTATCTCCTCCCATTTGAGATGAAGGAATCCTTGAATTTGAGCTACCTTTGTGAGTTACTATGCCAAAAGAATGTAGGAGATGACGATATGCCCTTCCAGGCTAGACTGCAAGAGGCCTTGCATGCTCCTATTCTCAGAGGGCTTCTACCCAAACTAGCCTGTCCGAGAATGAGAGCTCATGTAGAGGAAAGCCACATCAGCTCTGTGCCCCAGGTGAAGTCCCAATGTGACAGTGCCAGATAAGACGAGCAAAGGTGACCAAGAGCTGACAACAAATTTGAAGAAGTTGGCTGGATACCCGTAGAACAGTGGTTACAGCACTAGCCACATATACCGAGGCTGAAGGTTTTGAACCCAGCCCGGGTCAGCTAAGCAACAATGACAACTACAACAAAAAAATAGCTGGGTGTTGTGGTGGGCACCTGTAGTCCCAGCTACTTCAGAGGCTGGGGCAAGAGAATCCCTTAAGCCCAAGGGTTTGAGGTTGCTGTGAGCTGTGATGCCACTGCACTCTAACGAGGGTAACATAGTGACAAAAAAAATTTAGTCTCAAAAAAAAAAAATGTTTTTTTTAAGAAGTCCAGCCAAGACCAGAATCACTGAGTGATCCAGCCTAAACTGCCAACCCACAGAACCAGGAGCTACATAAATGGTTACAGTTGTAAGCCAGTGCTTTTCAAACTTGAGCCAGCATGGAATTACCAGGAAGGCGAGTGAAAACAAAGACTGTTGTCTACCCTTGAGTTCTGAACACAGATTGTGTGTGATGAGCCAAGAATTTGCACTTCTAGCAAGTTCCTAGGTGATGCTTCTGATCCAAGGATTATATATTGAGAATCCCTGTTTTAAACCACTAAATTTTGGGGTGATTTGTTATACAGAAATAGCCAACTGATAAAATTAGGAAAATTAAATGGCCTTCTCTTTTCAGATCTGGTAGTGTTTGGTTAAATTTATTCATTTATTCAACCAAAAAGCCTTTATTAAATGCTTCTTTTGGTCCAGGCATGATGCAAGGCCACACTGATACTGAAATAAGAAGGATATGGTCCCTGCCTTCAAAACGGTCAGTTTCTAGTAGAAAGACCAGCAAGCAAACAAATCATTATAGGACAGTGTAATAGTTACTGTATAACTCTGCTTGGGTCATGGAGTTAGTGACGGGACAGGAGACAGATCTAAAAGGCAGTATACTAATAGAATTTTTTTTTTTAAATGAGGATCTCACTATGTTGTCCAGGCAGGTCTTAAACTCCTAGGCTCAAGTGATCCTTTCACCTCAGCCTTCCACAGTGCTGGATTACAGGCATAAGCCAGTGCGCCCGGCTCCTAACAATTCCTTACAGCACTGTACTGACTGTGCTCATAATACTGTAAAGGACAAGAAAGCAAGCTTGATGCCGGGGAAGTGAAAAAGCTCAGACAGAACTGAGGAACGTCTGGTTTTTCATTCTCTAAGGTGGACAATGACGGTACTCAAGGCAGCATCCCGCCTAAAGGCCGTCCACTTCACAATAAAGCACAACAGCAGAAATAATCGCAAAACTGACAGGAGGTCTTCAGATGCGTTACAGTCCCCGTGGTATTTTAGAGGGGAGGAAGAGCAGAGCTCTTTTAGCATCTCCTGTATTTTCTCCCCGTATCGCTCTCCCCTCCACACTGACCTCTAAGGCCGTGCTTCTCAGACTGAAACGCGCTTGTGGATCCCAAGCCTTCTGATGCGTAGGCATGAGTGATGCTGCTGGCCCATGGAACACACGTTGAGTAAAGAAATTCAGAGAAATCTTTCTAAAATGCAAATCTGCACTGCAGCCTGGGCAAGAGCAACTCTGTCTCAAAAAAAAATTCCCATCTGGTTCTGTTATTCCCATCACAGAGGATGCCAGCCAGATGAATGGCAGGAAGGCTCTTCATTAACGGACAGCTGTTACCTGCCCTCTAGCTCTGCAGCCCCCCCACCCCCATACTCTGTGCTTGAGACAAAATGAACAGCCTCCAGCCCCTCTTCTGCCCCCAAGTCTTTGCACATGCTATTTCTTCTGCTGGAACATCCATTTCTCCCCATTACCCCTGTCCCACCCACCGACCCACCTAATTTTTCCTCCTGACTCCAGCCTCAGCTTCTGAGCAGCTTTCCCTGACCTGGGTGAGGTGTCACTCCTAACATCACAGCCTTCTGAACAAATTACTGTCACCATACTTTTCTCACTGGATTGTAATGGACCCCCACACAACCTCCTTCCAAAATAGTGAGTCCCTTGTGCCAATTCAACCTTGTAATTCTAAAGTGGCTAGCATGGTCTCTGATAAATGTTTTTACAAATAAATAATAACTAGGTCCTCACTTTACAGATGAAATAACTGAGGCCTCGTGGGATTAAGGTCAAACAGCTAGTTAAGAGCTGTAATTAGCCACCACACCCAAAAGAAGGTCTTGTGGGTACCCCATGAAGGAAGAACGGAAAGTGATTAATTTGCTCAGTTAGGTACACTTTCTATCCAAGATATTTAAATACTAAATATTTCATGGGATTTAAGGGCCAAGGAGAGAAGCCAGAGCAGAAGACTAGAGGACACCCCTTTCCTTCTAATGCTCTGTTCACAGTCCCACAGCCAATCCAAACAAGATTCAGAGTGAAGAAATTTACCTTCTTGTGAAAGACCAAGTCAGTGAGGTGGCTCCCAATACTTTCTCCACCAAGAATCCACTTTGTTGTCCGGGCATGGTGTCT
Source organism: Arctocebus calabarensis (assembly GCA_963573935.1). Taxonomy (NCBI): domain Eukaryota; kingdom Metazoa; phylum Chordata; class Mammalia; order Primates; family Lorisidae; genus Arctocebus; species Arctocebus calabarensis. Next base: position 4,933 of record CAUYON010047057.1, read on the forward strand.
CATGCCTGAAATCCTAGCACCCTGGGAAGCCCAGGCAAGTAGTTTGCCTGAGCTCAGGTGTTCGAGACCAGCCTGAGCAAAGTAAGACCCCATCTCTACTAAAAACAGAAAAACTTGCCGGTGTTGTGGCAGGCCCTGTAGTCCCAGCTACTCAGGAGGCTGAGATAAAAGGATCACTTGAGCCCAAGAGTTTGAGGTTTCTGTGAGCTATGATGCCACGGTATTCTACCCAAGGGCAACAGAGTGATCCTTAAAAGAAAAATAATAATCACCTTTATTTATATTTTCATGTGGACCTTATATTTGGAAATACTTCATCTGTACTTCGTAGCTTTCTAATTTTACAAGTGAATCAAAATCATAGAATACGGTCCATCGGATGTGAGGCCAATTAGAATTGAACTTTGGTTTCAGGTGGTCTTATTGGAGGCAAAACTTGTAGAGATTGTCCATTGCACAGAAAAACACAGTCATTCCTGAGCTCATATTCTGTGCCAAACAGCACGCCAAGCCCTCCTTGGAGATACAATGTGAACAAGAGAAAGCCTCCACTCTCAGAAAAACTACTGTCTTTTGGAAAATGGAATCTAGCTTCTACACAAGATACCAGCCCTACTTATCCAAGATAAAAGCTCTAATTTGCAGAGGAAGTATTCCCAGAGTTGGGAAATGTAGTTAGCAAGAAACCAAAATATGAGAAACTAATCTAGAAAACCTACTTATGCATTCTAGGAAGAAAAAAGTCAACCCACGAGAGACATTTGTAATAACTAAATAACTTTCTTTCAGCTTGGTGCCGGTAGCTCAGTACCAGCCACATACACCAAAGCTGGCGGGTTTGAGCCTGGCCCAGGCCAGCGAAACAACACTGGCAAATGCAACCAAAAAATAGCCGGGCGTTGTGGCGGGCGCCTGCAGTCCCAGCTCCTCGGGAGGCTGAGACAAGAGAATCACTTAAGCCCAAGAGTTTGAGGTTGCAGTGAGCTGTGACTCCATGGCACTCTACCATGGGTGACATAGTGAGACTCTGTCTCAAAAACGTAAAATAAAATAAAATAAAAAAGTAACTTTATTTTATAGGTTCCCAAACAATCAGTCATTGACAGGGCCCTGAGATGGGGATGTCCATGCATGGGCTCCCGCCTCCGGCAGGTGTGCTAAGAAAGATACAACTTCAGCCTTGTTAGTAAACAGCAAACTGACTCTCCTTAAGCATCTATAAAACCACTGAAGGATCACATGTGTGTGTGTGTTTGTTCCTCCAAATCTCAGAGCTCCCGCTCTCAGAGCTGAACGGGCACAAGAAAAGAGAATCTGCTGCCATCCAGGCCTCCATCAGCTCCCAGGACTGCTTGGAATTCAAGAAAACTCTTTCGGCCCTCTCTACCTGCGTCTGACCAGAGGAATCTTGTTTCCTGTGGGGGTGGGGGGGGGAGGGATACTATAACATTAATCCACAGCTGGACAGGGGCAGCTAGAGCGGGGCCTGGGTCCTGATGGACACTGCTGGCCAATTCTGGTTTCTGACTGTCACATAACCTGTAGGGGCGGGGGGGAGGCAGTGGAGGAGTAGAATAAAATGCCTTTCATCAGTTAAGCTCTTTGGGAGGAGGACTGCGGTCCATATGCCTGCCTGGCCTATTCTCAGCCATTTCCATGACCAAGGTGAGTTCCTCCCTTCTCTGGACCCTTCCCTCCTGAAAGCAGGGAAACCTTCCTCTAATATCTATCTCTCCTTTCCTGTTAGTCTAATGGGAATTCTGAAAACACTGCTGAAAAAAAAGAATCTAATATTGTTCTGGTATTTCAGTCCATCTGCACAAACAGTTCTACTTTTCTTGAATTTACTTTTCCCTATGGTGACTGTTTTATCTTTATACAGACCTTGATATTTTCAAAAGCCTTGGCAATAGGTAATTATCTAGGTACTTACAAGATGTTACTTCTTTTCCAACTTGTCTAAGATGACATGAAAATAGTAGCCAAGACCTAATTGTTCTGTGTGTAATTTGTTTTGTACTCAATAATTAATCTGCCACTTGACTTAAAATTTCAGGAGCATGCTCTTTGTAGGATTGACGTCCTTTTTTAATCTAGCACCTATAATTTTCTGTTACTTCATCATGCCCAACAGAGGAGAGAGGAAAAGGCTGCATATGAAAAAGATGAGAGGTCAGCCTCAAAGAATTGTCGCCCCTTGGCCGACACCAACATGGGAGGTGCCCAGCAGCATGTGCCCCACAGCCCTGGCACCCTGAGTGTCAGCTACAGCAGTACTCGCCTGTGTGTGTCTGACAATGCCAAAGGGGCGCATACGGAGGTGCATAAGAAAGAGACATACACCCACACCCTTCAACCATGGGGGTGAAAATGTGTGTCATGAAGAGAGGGGGGAGGGAGAGATACTATAACATTAATCCACAGCTGGACAGGGGCAGCTAGAGCGGGGCCTGGGTCCTGAAGGACACTGCTGGCCCATTCTGGTTTCTGACTGTCACATAACAAAATTGTTGAGCATCACCTTCTTCCAAAGAGGGTAAGGCATACAAGGATATAGTAAATGTCTGAGACAAATGATAATGGAAATTGTTTTCCATGTACACCACTTGGGGCCTTTTTCCATCCACAGGCTGATGGTGAAGAAAAATGGTGAAGAAAATGCATCCCCCCTTAACCAAGCCTTCTGAGCACAAGTGGGGAAACGTGAGGGCTGAGCCCCCATGGCAATGGCCCATGTCATTGCCCCATCAAGCAAAGACTGCCCTTCCCCTACCGGAGAGCCCTTTCCCATGTTTCTGGGTCACACACAGACATCTGCACACATGTGCCTGTGTCTTCATGGGTTAACTGCATGGGGACTGTTGGGTAGCCAAGATCCCGCGCACACGTACTAGTGTGCCATCCCCGGTGTCCCCGAGAAGGGAAGGTGCTCACAGCTACCTGGGGACACTGGCACCAGACGCGCCCTGGCTCACACCACACGCTTGCCCTCTGCCGCTGGGCCGTGCCCTGATGTGACCCCCTCTGCAGACAGCCCCCCCCCCCGTAGTGGTGGCTGCCTCCTGGGCTGTCACACCTCTTGTGCCCACCTACACACACACACTGTCCTGAACTGCATTTCTGCCTCTCTCCGTCACACACATGCATCTCACGCCATCACGCACCCACACACCACGACTCAGTGTAAGTGCTGAATGGAAGCCACACGCCAGCTTCTCTCACGTCCCTGCGCGTCCGCTGTGTGGGAGCCGCCACCAGCCGCATCACTGTCACCGTCCCCTGCTAGTACGCGGCTTTCCGTCAGCTGCTGCCAGAGTCGCCGGCACAGCGGGGTACACGCTGACCACGTCCCGCGCAGGCCCCGGGGGACCCTCCACCGCCCTCCCGGCACCGTCGTGCGGCTGTCGCGCCCCGCTGCCCTGCCCCCGAACACGGGCGCGCGCACCGGACCCGCGCACCTGTCACCCTGCGCCGCGCTGCGGCCGGACCCCCGCCGCGTCGGCCCCAGGTTCGCGCTCGCGCCCCCGCCCGCGTCGCTGCCCGCCACCCCGCGGGCTCCGCACTCCGGCCTCGACCCGCGCGCCCTCGCGCCGCGCCCCCGGCGCCCGGCCCCTTTGTTGGCGGCCCGAGGAGCTGTCCAGCGCGCCGCCCGCCACCGCCGCCCGGCCTCCCCGCCCGCCGCCCGGCCCGCCCGGCCCGGCGCGGCGCGCACTCACCCCGGGCCAGCAGCAGCAGCAGCGGCGGCAGCAGCGGCGGCAGCCGGGAGCCCCGCAGCAGCCGGCCCATGGTGCAGCCGTCGCCGCCCGCAGCCGCAGCCGCAGCGGCCCGCGTCAGGGCCGGGCGGGGAGGGGCGGGCGGCGCGCGCGCGCCATTGGTCTGCGCGGCCGTCACTCACGCCCGGCCCCGCCCAGCCGCGTGCCGCGGGCGCGCCCCCGTGGAGACGAAGCGGGCACGCGGGCGACCGCCCCTCCGCCGCGCCCCCGACACGCGCGCGGAGCCCGGGAAGGAGGACGCGTCCCCTCAACCACGCCTTCTGAGCACCGGTGTGAGGGCTGAGCCCAGCCACCCGCCGCTTAGCAGAGTGGCCAGCTGCCTCGAGTGAGACCCAGGAGACAGGGACAGTGACATGCAGACGACCACTGCTCGCCCACCAGGAGGCCGAGCAGAGGCTGCGGGCGGCGCGGACGGCCTGGCCGGCGGGTGCGAAGAGCCGGCCCGGGGCCAGCCCGTCTGCGCGTTTGCTCCAAATTGGCTCCCAGACCTTAAGGAAATCTCTGCTCACTTCTGGGCCCCGGGTGCCTCATTTATTAGCTGGGGACGTTAGATTGATTATTAGGACACTGTTAGCTGCTCCAGTGTGTTCCCTTTTGGCAACTAAAGTTCATTTGTGTGCCAGGCACTATGCTGGTAAACAACACAAGCAGGTCCCCTGTCCTGTTAGCTTAGTCTAGCGGAGAAGAGACGAAAAAAAGAAGGAAAAGCAACACACACATGGCTCTGCAAGTGCCATTGTAGTCAGCCTGTTGGGCAGTAAGAGGGGCAATGACACAGCCCGGTTGAGAAGCTTGACACTTCCCCTTCCTGAAGAAACCCGTGCCACGTGGCACCTGGGAGGATGGGGGGTGTCAGGTGGAGGGGTGGGTGTGCCAGAACGTCCGAGGTAGGCAAAAGCCCGGTCATAATTCCTGAGATAGAAGCTCAGCCTTTTTAAGGAGCAGGGGGAAAAGCCCTTTAGAATCACCGCCACTTAGATACACAGTAACCATAATTTTGTGGAGTTTTACTTTATGCATATCACAGTAGGAAAACACTTCTTTAAAATAACAAGTTATTTTGAATATGCTTTTTCAAGCTATATCCTCACCCCCTCTACACAGGGGCACTCACTAGACATTTCACAGGGGTCTTCCAGACCAGATACGCAGGAGAAATGGCAGCTGGAGCTGAGGGGCACAGGGAAGAAATTCCAGAAAAATACATGAGCAAAATACAGCACCATTCATGAGACAAAGACAGACAAACCTCAATGAATTTGTGGTTATTCTTTAACAAAGTAGTAAGCCCTCAAATTGTAAATGAGGAATCTAAACACAAGGAAAAAGTGTCTAAGAAAACAAGGAAAAATAGTAGTGTAAAATAAGAATTTGTAGGTAAAGCCATTTTTATTTAGTTCTCAGAATTATATCACATGATTTAGCCTGCCGTCCATTAAACTCCATGGCCCATTTTATTTCATGGATATGAGGGGTACTATAAAGGTAGACCAGGACCTGGTGGTTAAGGATTTCAGATGTCATGGTGAGAAGTTTGGACTTTGTCCTAAGAAATTCTTTCTCTTTCCCTTTCTTTTCTTTCCCTTTTGTTAGATGTCTTGCTCTCACTCCAGGCGGGAGAGCAGTGGCACAACCAGCTCACTGCAGCCTTGAACTGAGCTCACTTGATCCTCCCAACTCAGCCTCCCAAGTAGCTGGGACTACAGGTGCACACCACCATGCCTAACTCATTTGTTTTCATATTTGTAAATATAAGGTCTTGCTTTTTTGCCCAGGCTAGTCTTAAACTCCTGGGCTTAAGTGATGCTCTTGCCTCAAGCTCCTAAGTCACTTCGGATTACCTAGAAATTCATTTCTTATATAGGAATCATGGCATGATTAGTTTTATATTTTATACAGATGATTCTGATGGTCAACAGGAAGGAAGTTTTATAGATACAGAAAAGAGCAAGATGCCCAGTGAAGAGATTGTTGTGGGATTCCCAGTGGCTAATGAAAGCCACCTAGGAAGGATATAGCAGTGGGGTTAGATTTGAGAAAACACTCCAGAAACAGAAGTAATTAAACTCAGGCAATGATCAAATTAAGCAGTGTTCATGGAGAATCGCTTAAGTCCAAGAGTTTGAGGTTGCTGTGAGCTGTAACGCCATGGCACTCTACCAAGGGCAACATAGTGAGACTCTGTCTAAAAAAAAAAAAAAAAAAGACAGGTTAAAATTAAATGATCAAAGCATTCATTTTAAAAAGATTTAAAAACACATAAAAAAACTACTCAATAAATTTCTATTGTTGAAATAAAAACAAAAACCTAGTAGAACTAATTGCTAAAAGCCCTTATTTGAAACGATAAATAAAGCTGTTAAACCTTTGGCAACAAGAAAAAAAGATATAAAACAATGTTAAAAAATGAAAAAACAGGCTCGGTGCCTGTAGCTGAAAGGATCAAGGCACCAGCCAAATACACCAGAGCTGGTGAGTTCGAATTCAGCCTGGGCCTGCCAAAGAACAATGACAACTACAACCAAAAAATAGCCAGGCGTTGTGGCAGATGCCTGTGTCCCAGCTATTTGGGAGGCCGAGGCAAGAGAATCGCTTAAGCCCAGGAGCTGGAGGTTGCTGTGAGCTGTGATGCCCACAGCACTCTACCCAGGGTGATGGCTTGAGGCTCTGTCTCAAAAAAAAAAAAAAAAAAGTACAAATAAGTGTTAAAATTATAAGCAAACTGACATAATTTTTGTGAAGACAGGGTCTTGCTCTTAACTCAGTCTGACCTTGAACTCCTAGCCTCAAGCAGTCTGTCTGCCTTGGCCTACCAGAGTGCTAGGATACAGGCTTGAACCACTGTAGCTGGCCAAGAATCAATAACTTTTTAATGTATCCTCAACAACCAATTAGAAAATACAGTAGGAGAAAAGATCTTATTCACAACAAAAACTATTAACAACCAGGAATAAACCAAACTAAATGTATAAGATCTAAAGGAAGAAATGCTAAAGTTTCATAAAATACCACAATGAAGAGAAAGATCTAAAGGAAGAAATGCTAAAGTTTCATTAAATACCACAATGAAGAGAAAGATGAATCTTATCTGTGAATAGGAAGATTCAGTATTGTACATATGGAAATTCTTCCCAGATTACTCAAGTTTAGTGCAATGCCAGCACAAATCCTAATGGAATGTTTTACAGAATTTAACAGGCTGATTAAAACCAAGGAATCTTGATCAAAACATAGTATAAAGTATAAAAATTAAAATAATGTGGTGTTGGATCTGCAATAGACACATAAATAATGAAACAAGACCAGGAAGTTAGAAAGAGACCCTGGGACACATGGATATTTATGGTAATGGAAAGCTTTAGGAATAGTGAGGGACAGATAATCAATGGTGTTGTGTCAATTATATTTGGAAATATAAAATTAGATCCATACCTCAGATCATATATACCAGGTAGGCTAAAGTGCTAAATGTAATAACATTCGAAGAGCTACCTTAAATAATGGGAAACAATGTAGAAAATATATTAACCAAACAAAAAAGGCATAAAGGAAATGACTGATACATACGATTGTATAACACCAAACATCAGAAGAACCAATACCAATTCTTCAAAAATTCTTCCCAAAAATAGAAGCGCAAAGAACACTTACAATATACAAATACCCAAACCAGACAAAGATGTCACAAGAAAATATCTCTTATGAATATAGTTACAAGGCTCGGTGCCTGTGGCTCAACAGGCTAAGGCGCCAGCCACGTACACCTGAGCCGGCAGGTTCGAATCCAGCCCGGGCTCACCAAACAACAATGACAGCTGCAACCAAAAAATGGCCAGGTGTTGTGGTGGGTGCTTGTGGTCCCAGCTACTTGGGAGGCAGAGGCAAGAAACTCGCTTGAGCCCAGGAATTAGAGGTTGCTCTGAGCTGTGATGCCACAGAACTCTATCCAGGGTGACAGCTTGAGGCTCTGTCTCAAAAAAAAAAAAAAAAAAAAAAGAATATAGTTACAAAAATGCTCAATAAGGTACTAGCAAATGGAATCTAACAACATATGAAAACATCACATCTTGACCAAGTGAGATTTACCCAGGAAAAGAAGGTTGATGTGCCATCTGAAAATTAGTTAATGTAATGCACCGTATCAATAGATAAGGGCTGAAACCCACATAATCACCTCAATAGATGCAGAAAAGGCATTTGAAAAAATTAAATACCCCATTATGATACAGACACAAGAAACAGGCCTGGCCCAGTGGCTCACGCCTGTAATCCTAGCACTCCAGGAGGCCGAGGAGGGTGATTTGCCTGAGCTCACAGGTTCCAGAACAGCCTAAGCTAAAGTGAGACCTTGTCTCTAAAAATAGCCAGGTTTTGTGGCGGGCGCCTGTAGTCTGAGCTACTCAGGAGGCTGAGGCAAGAGAATCACTTGAGCCCAAGACTTTGAGGTTGCTGTGAGCTGTGATGCCACAGCAGTCTACCCAAGGGCAACATAATGAGACTCTGTCTCAAAAAAAAAGACAACCCAATTTTAACAATGGGCAAAGGTCTGTCTCAAAAAAAAAAAATAATAAGATGCAAGAAAATCGGAATAGAAGGGAACCTTACTCAATCTGATAAAGGGGAGCTTCTATGAAAAACCCGCGGCTAACATCATACCTAATGATGAAGGACTGAGATCAGGAACAAGACAAGGATACCCACTTTGTCCACTCCTATTCAACACTGTACTGGAGGTCAGGACAATTAGGCAATAGGCTCCTGTGGCTCAGCGAGTAGGGCGCAGGCCCCACATACCGAAGGTGGCGGGTTCAAGCCTGGCCTCTGCCGAACTGCAAAACAAAAAAATAGCCGGGCGCTGTGGCGGGCGCCTGTGGTCCCAGCTACTAGGGAGGCTGAGGCAAGAGAATCGCTTAAGCCCAAGAGCTGGAGGTTGCTGTGAGCTGTGTGATGCCACGGCACTCTACCCAGGGTGACAGCTTAAAAAAAAAAAGAGTTAATAATGAGCTTGGCAAGGTTGTAGGATACAAGATGAATATATAAAAATCAAATGTATTTTGGTTTGGTGCCCGTAGCTCAGTGAGTAGGGCACCAGCCACATACACTGAGGCTGGTGGGTTCAAGCCCAGCCTGGGCCTGCTAAACAATGACAAAAAAACAAAAAAAATAGCCGGGCGTTGTGGTGAGCGCCTGTAGTCCCAGCTACTCGGGAGGCTGAGGCAAGAGAATCACTTAAGCCAAAGAGTTGGAGGTTGCTGTGAGCTGTGCAATGCCACGGCACTCTACCTAGGGTGACAGCTTGAGACTCTGTCTCAAAAAAGAAGAAAAATCAAATGTACTCTAATCACTTAATGTGGTAGGCAGAATAGCATCTCCCCCAAGATGTCCTGTTCTACAGAACCTGTGACCTCACGTAGCAAAAGGAGCACTGCAGATGTGGCTAAGGATCCTGAGATAGGAAAACACCTGAAGACACTTTGATTTTAGCTCAGTGAAGTAGACTTCAGACTTTTACAAAGGTAGGATAATAAATTGGGGTTATTTTATGCCACTGGGTTTATAATCATCTGTTATAGCAGTAGTAGGAAACTGATACAACCTGCAATGAAACTAAGAAAACAATTCCATTTACAGTGGCATCAAGAAGAATACTTAGGAATAAATCTAATAAAAGAAGCACAAAACTTACTTGGAAAACTACAAATGTTGAAAGGCATTAAAGAATAACTAAATAAATGCAAAGATATTTCATCCTCATGGTTCAGAAGACTTACAATTAAGATGGCAACCCTCAAGTTGACCCATAGATTCAATGCAATCCCCATCAAAATTCCTTCTGGTTTCTTCGAAAAAAATTGGTAAGCTGATCCTAAAATTTATACAGAAATTCAAGGAATCCAGAATAGTCAGAACAATGTTGAAAAAGAAAAAAAAAAGTTGATACTAGCACAGGGACAGATGTGCCTTTGAACTAGAATTGAGAATCCATAAATAAACTCCCACAATAGTCAACTGATTTTCAACAAAAGTGCTAAGACAATTTAATAGAGAAAGGACAGTCTGTTCAACAAATGGTGCTGGGACAACTCTATATGCAAAAGAATGAGGTTGGATCCTTACCTCACACCATATAAAAAAAAAAAATTACCTCCAAATAGACCTAAATGTAGGCGGTTAAACTGCAACTATCAAAAGCAAATACACAATTATGGGTGTATCTCCATGACCTTGAGCAGGCAGTGGTTCCTAAGATGACGTCAAGGCACACGTAACAACAACAGAGTATGTAAGTTAGAGGTCAAGAAGATTAAAACTTTTGTGCTTAAAAGGACACCATCAAGAACGTGCAGGCCAGCTACGGTGGCTCACTCCTGGTAGCCTCGCATTCTGGAACGCCTGCGCTCAGGAGTCAGCGACCAGCCTGAGCAAGAGCAAGAGCGAGACCCTGTCTCTACTTCAAAGAGAAAAATTAGCCGGGCATGCTGGGGGCACCTACAGTCCCAGCTGCTTGGGAGGATGACACAAGAGGATCGCTTGAGCCCAGGATTCAAGGGGGAAGACCCAGGGTGAACCTGACACCTTATTGAAAAAAAAAATAGTGCAGACAACTCACAGAATGGAAATATTTCATATGTCTGAGAAGGAACTTGTATCTGGAATTCCGAGGGTTTCCAAAAAAAATACAAATTGTAGGAAAGGAAAAACCTGTATTAATTTTGTAATACTCAAGTCACGTTTGACTTCTGCAATTACAAGAGATGCTCATTGTAACTTGTATTGATCTTTTGTTATCAATATATATTGAGCATTACAATTCCAATATGGGTTTTTCCTTTCTTAAAATGTGTATATATTTTTTGGCACCCTCCATATAGGTAGTGTAAAGAACTCTTACAAGTCAATAATGAAAGACAACCAACTTGGTGCCCATAGCTCAGTGAGTAGGGCGCCGGCCACATACACCGAGGCTGGTGGGTTCGAGCCTGGCCGGGACCTGCTAACGACAACAGCAACCAAAATATAGTCGGGCATTGTGGCGGGCGCCTGTAGTCTCAGCTACTAGGGAGGTTGAGGCAAAAGAATCACTTAAGCCCAAGAATTTGAGGTTGCTGTGAGCTGTGACACCACAGCACTCTACCAAGGGCAACACTGAGACACTGTCTCAAAAAAACAAAAACAGGGCGGCTCCTGTGGCTCAGCAAGTAGGGTGCCGGCCCCATATACCGAAGGTGGCGGGTTCAAGCCCGGCCTCGGCCGAACTGCAAAACAAAAAAAATAGCCGGGCGCTGTGGCGGGCGCCTGTAGTCCCAGCTACTAGGGAGGCTGAGGCAAGAGAATCGCT
>CAUYON010047061.1:0-21685 GCA_963573935.1 Arctocebus calabarensis
TGAGTTGGATTTTGATAAAAAGATTCTGGATGAGTTTACTTTTGCGTTGGAGGATTACGCTGGTCATTATGGAGAATAGGTCTGAGAATATCCTGGAAAACTGGTTTAGTTATGGCAAATTTCTTCAACATGTGGATGTCAGTAAAGTATTTAATTTCTCCATCATAAATGAAACTCAGTTTAGCTGGATACAAGATCCTGGGTTGAAAGTTATTTTGTCTTAGGAGATTAAAAGCCAATGTCCATTCTCTTCTTCCTTGAAAGGTTTGATCAGAGAGATCTGCAGTTATTCTAATATTCTTCTCCTTGTAGGTAGTGGATTTCTTACATCTGGCTGCTTTCAGAATTTTCTCCTTCATATTAACTTTCGTGTACTTAATTATGATGTGCCTGGAGGATGTCTTATTTGGGTTGGGTCGTGCTGGGATTCTGAAACTGTCTGCTATCTGAATTTCAGAATCTCTTGTAGTGTCTGGAAAGTTCTCTTTCATAATCTCATAAAGAAGAGACTCTGTGCCTTGTGATGCCACTTCATCGTTTTCAGGTATCCCTATAAGGCAAATATTGGTTTTCTTCGAGTTGTTCCAGAGCTGTGTGAGAGAATGATCTGTTTTTGCCTTCCATTTTTCTACCTCTTTGGAAGTTTAGGAGTGTTCCAAAGTTTTGTAGTCCATGTCAGAAATCCTTTCTTCTACTTGCTACATTCTGTTACTGAGGGAGTCTACTATATTTCTCAGATCTTTGAGGGCTGCAACTTCTTGTCTCAATGTGTCAAAATCTTTGGTCATTTTGTCTTTGAATTTGTTCAGTTCTTGAGACATCTTTTGGATTATTGCTTGAGATTCTAATTCCATCTTTTCCTCTACTGGGCTGATCTTATTTGCTATCCAGACTCTGAATTCAACTTCTGACATCTCAGCCATTTGCTTATGCAAGGGATCTTGGGCTGTATCTACCTTGTCCTTCCTTGGGGGAGTTGATCTACTCTGATTATTCATATTGCTAGAATTTTTCTGTTGATTCCACCTCATGATTATTTTTCACTGTTGCCTATGACCATCCTCAGAGTTGGGGAGGTGTCTCTCCCAGATCAGACCCTGGCAGAATCACTCTGTTGTTACTGGATATTTGTAGGGAGTGACCCTGTGTTTCTAATGATTTCTCAAACCCTGCAGGGTGGAGAGCTTAAATCCTCCTCAGCCTGCTTAGAAGACACTTTAAATTGCTAACTTGGGCTAAGCAGAAGCTTTCCCAGGAAAGTGCTGTGGCTAGGATCACTCCTTAAGTGGCTATCCACTTACCCAGTGTGCCCAAACCAGTCTCACCCTATGCCCCGAGGGCTAAGGCTACAAGGCTTCTCAGTCCCCCACCGTGCCAAGCCGCAAGGAAGCTGTTACTCGGCCACCATCTTGCTCCACCTCCTGCTTGCTTTACTTATTGTGCTCTAGGCTGTGCAAAAGCTTTTTAGTTTGATCAGATCCAAGTAATGTTTTCTTGGTGTTGCTTCAATTGCCCAGGGTGGTCCTCGTCATAATATTCTCTCAGGCCAATTTCTTCAAGTGTTTTCCCTGCACTCTCTTTTAGTAATTTTTTTTTTTTTTTTTTGAGACAGAGCCACAAGCTCTGGGTAGAGTGCTGTGGCATCACAGATCACAGCAACCTCCAATTCCTGGGCTCAAGAGAGTCTCTTGCCTACACCTCCATAGTAGCTGGGACTACAGGCCCCTGCCACAATGCCCGGCCATTTTTTGGTTGCAGCCATCATCGTTGTTTGGCAGGCCCAGGCTGGATTCGAACCCGCCAGTTCAGGTGTATGTGGCTGGTGCCTTAGCCCGTTGAACCACAGGCGCCGAGCTTCTTTTAGTATTTTTTTAGTTTCCTGTCTTAAGTTTAAATCTTTTATCCAAGGAGAATCAATTTTTGTTGATGGTAAGAGGTGGGGGTCCAGTTTCAGTATTTTAGGTCGTAAGCCAATTCACCTAGCACTATTTGTTAAATAGGGAGTCTTTATCCCACTGAATATTTTTGATGGGCTTGTCAAAAATCAAATGATGGTAAGTAGTTGGGTTCATCTCTTGGTTCTTCATTCTGTTCCATAAATCTACTGCTCTGTTTTTGTGCCAATAGCGTGCTGTTTTGATCACTATAGAGTTATAGTATAGCCTGAAGTCTGGTAATGTCATACTTCCTGATTTGTTTATTTCTGAGTAATGTATTTTCTATTTGAGGTTTTTTTCTGATTCCATATAAAATGAAGTACCATTTTTTCAAGTTCATTAAAATATGACAATGGTGCTTTAATAGGGATTACATTAAATCTGTACGTTGCTTTGGGTACTATGGACATTGTAACAATGTTGACTTTTCCCAACCATGAGCATGATATGTTTTCCCCTTTGTTAACATCTTCAGTTATTTCTTTTCTCAGAGTTTCATAGTTCTCTTTATAGAGATCTTCACGTCCTTTGTTAGGCAAATTAGCAGGTCTCTCATCTTCTTTGGCACTATTTTAAAAGGCATAGAGTCCTTGATTGTATTTTCACCTTGACTATTGTTGGCATATATAAAAGCTACTGACTTGTAAGTATTGATTTTGTATCCTGAGATGCTGCTGTATTCCTTGATCACTTCTAAGAGTTTTGAAGTTGAGTCCTTGGGATTTTCCAGGTAGAGGATTATATGATCAGTGAAGAGTGAGTGTTTGAGCTACTCTGACCCTATCTGGATATGCTTGATTGCCTTCTCTTGCCTGATTGCGATGGCTAAGACTTCCATTACTATGTTGAACGCAGTGGAGACAGTGGGCATCCTTGCCTTGTTACTGATCTGAGTGGAAATATTTTCACTTTGACACCATTCAATATGCTATTGGCTGTGGGCTTGCTTAGATGGCCTCTCTTAGTTGAAGAAATGTCCCTTCTATGCCCATTTTTTTTTTTACCAATTCTCATCATGAAAATATACTGGATATTATCAAAGGCTTTTTCTGCATCAATTGAGAAAATCATGTGGTCTTTGTTTTTTATTTTATTGATGTGATGTATTATATTTATAGATTTGCATATGTTGAACCAATCCTGTAACTCTAGAATAAAACAAACTTGATCATGGTGTATATTTTTTTTTGATGTTTTGTTGAATTCTGTTTGCTAAGATCTTATTGAATATTTTTGCATTGATATTAATTGTTTTCTTTTTTATAATTTTATTAAATCATAATTGTGTACATTAGTGCAATGATGGGGAACAATGTGCTGACTTCATATATAATCTGAAATATTATGGTCAAACTGTTAAACATAGCCATCATGGCATTTTCTTAATCACTATATGAAGACATTGATATTCTACATTTAATAAGTTTCACCAGTACCCTGCTAAGATGCACTGTAGGTGTGATCCCACCAATTGCCCTCCCTCCATCCATCCTCTCCCCTCCCCTCCCTTTCCCTCTTCCCTGTATTCTTGTGCTACAATTGGGTTTTAGCCTTCATATGAAAGCTATAAATTAGCTTCATATTAGGGCTGAGTACATTGGATTCTTTTTGTTCCATTCTTGAGATACTTTGCTAAGAAGAATATGTTCCAGTTCCATCCATGTAAACACAAAAGAGGTAAAGTCTCCATCTTTCTTTAAGGCTGCATAGTATTCCATGGTATACATGTACCACAATTTATTAATCCATTCGTGAGTTGATGGGCATTTGCCTTTTAAATGAAGATTAATAACAGTGAACCTGTCCCTTTTTTGGACCATGAAAGGAACAGATCAAATATAGGTGAAGGGAAGAATACCAGTTTAAAAAAAAAAAGACAGCAAGCAACCTTTTCTATAGCCCCATTTCCTGTTCATTTTGTTTTGTGCTAAATATTTATAATATATATATTTCTTTATATATGTATATACACAAGGTATATTAAAGTAATTGAAACAGTATTTACTTTTATTTCACTGAAAGATACACACAAAATGGAGCTATAAGAAACAAAATATACAAACAAAAGATACGCTGAAGTTTTTCAGTGAAACAATACATTTACTGGAGACATTTTGAAGAGTGGTTATATATAATACCTGTATGGATATTAATATTCATTTTTGTATCTTTCTTATTATTAAATAATCAATATTAATGTAGTAAAATTGAAGTAAATTTTATTATTAAAATCTAAAATACTCATTTGTTGATGAAAGGATTGAGAAATTCTTTGTTTCTTAAATATTTCCATAATTTTGTTTTTTTATTTCATGTGATTTCACGCTTTAAAGATTGAAACATAAACTATATGATGTTAAAGGAAAATTAAACCTACTGTCTTTCTACTTGGAACATGTAAGGAAATCAAAACATAAAATAAATCACTGCTTTCCTCTCTTATGCTATACAATTGTAACTGAATTAAATTTGATCTTGCCATATGATCCTAAAATTAAAGTAGTTTACAATTCTTTCATAGATGATGAATCACATTTTATATTTATTAGGTACTTTCCTTTAATAATTATTTTTGTATAAAAGCCTTATTTATTATATATATTTATTTTCCTTTTTAAAATATGGTTGCATTAGTTTCCTGGGGTTCCTTTAACCAAACTCAAGAGTTGATACAAGATGAATTCATTCCCTCATAATTTTAGAGTCCAGAATTTTAAAATCAGTATTACTGGACCAAAATCAAGCAGGGCCACCATCTTTCTGTAGGAGAAAATCCATTCCTTGCCTCTTTCAAGCTGGAGCTTTGGCATTTATAGACTTACAGCCTCAAAATTCTAACTTTTGCTTCCATGGTCACATTGGTTCCTGCCTTTTTGTGTATGGAATCTTCCTCTGCCTCCCTTTCTAGTAAAATATATTTAGAGTTCTATGAGTATTACATTTAGAATCCTCCTGGATAATCCCAGATTATCTTCCTGCCTCAAGATCCCTAACCACATTTTCAAAGACTATTTCTCTTATAAAATAAATTTACAAATCTCAGGTTAAAATTTAGTATATTAATATGTGGGAGGCTTTATTCAGCCTAAGACAGCAAATTTGCTTTTATTAATTTAGCTTATTTTATTTTTATTCTCATTTTTTCATTATATTAACTACTCCTGCACCAAGTTTATGAAATTAAAAATATTTGAATGTAAAGTATTTATTATTCTTTCTGCAAATATGTTTTTATTATTACGTATTTCCAACTTTGCTGCCATACAAGATTTTATAGAATTCCACTGTTTACATGTTTTATTATCAAAACTGTACCTGCCTAACTTAATATTTTGTTACATTTTATTTAAGATTCTATCTCTATATTGTATGAATGCTTTCATATTAACCAATCATAGAAATATCTTTCAAACATCATTCTCTCAGGTTCATAAAAAGATATTTCAGGACACTAGTGACAAATATGTCTTGAAAGATTTTAGAGTTCTTTTGCTTCTTTCTGAAATGTAGTGCCTAAGTGATATTTAGATATTACATGTGTTGCTTTTAGCCCCCTATTAAAAAGACTTTAAATTTCAGAAGTTCAAATGGTCCTTGTTTCCAATACAGCCATGGAATTTTTAAAAACGAGGAAAAATATACCAGATAGGACAGCTTCTTTCTGCATTTAGTTATGTTGGCCACATTTCTCTCCTAAAACTATAGTTTCTTGGTAGTTAAGATTTCTGTGACTCTAATGAATTCACCACTTTACCCTAGCAAAGACTCCATTTAATTATTTGCTTTCTATAAAAAAACTGAGGCTGCCAACAGAGCATTTGCATACATTTTTTCGTCAGTACAAATGTGTTATACGGACAGCTCCAGAGACCTCCATTGGAATCATGCGCTTAAGAACCATTGTCCGAATTGGTTAAACCCTCCTACCCTGGAAGATATCTTCACCTCAGACGACTTAACTATCCTTTGGCTTTACCACAAAACAAGCTAGTTAGTGTTACCTGCATTCAAAGTATAGTGTAAAATTTTAAAAAAGGTTAGACATATACTTTCTACTCAGAATACGCTGGGGGAGAGACGCTAATAAATAATATTTCTACATTTTCCTACTTCAGCAAAGTTTGAAAGTTAAAATCAAATTAAGAGAAAGAAATTTCATCACCAATGCTGCAATTGTTCCATATACTTAAAGAAAATGGTCTTACTTTTTTTTATTAAATCATAACTGTATACATTAATACATTTATGGGGTACAATGTACTGATTTTATATATAATTTGGAATGCTTGCATCAAAATGGTTAGCATAGCCTTCACCTCACTTACTTAATTGTTGTGTTAAGACATTTATATTCTACTGGTAATAGATTTGACATGGACCCTTGCATTATGCACAATAAGTGAGGTCCCACCAATTACCCTTCCTGCGACCCCCCCGTCCCCTTCCCTCACCCTCATCTTCCCTCCTTCATTCTAGGCTATAGTTTTCTTTATGACGATCATAAAATTAATTTTGAAAGTCAGACAATAAATCTAGTGCCTATTACATGTTAGAGTCTGTAAGTTGATAGGTGTTAAAAATTTGGGGTAAGTAACAGAGTCATTCTTTATGGTGAAGAACAATAACAAAAAAAATATTTAGCCATATTCCAGGAATACCAAAGTGCATATAGCTAATTATGCTAACACTTTAGAACTTTTTTTACTACATTTATACACATTTTTTTTCCTTGAGAATACAAGACAGGGAATGACTGATGTCCATGCTTAGTATTTTTATTTCAACTGAAAACAGCATTATTATGTTTGCTCTGTGTTTTAAAGAACTATACCAAAAGAAAAAATCCTCAAAACACAAAGGTTTTTCAACATTAATAATAATCAGAAGAATATGTCATTAGCTATCAAAGCAGGAAATGCACTTTTACTACAATGATATTTTCAAACTGTCAGTGGTCATTAACATGTCTTCAAGCTCTTATGGAAGTGCTACAAAATCAAATTCTTGTTTAGAACGCTTCCAGGTTGCCTTTATACATTTAGCAGTTTTGAGCAATTTTGATTGTTTTAACTCTTTTTCACATTTTATGAATTCAAATATTGAAATGTTTTTATTAGTTGAAAATGTAACAAAATTTTATCTTCAAAAAGGGAAGAAGAGAATTGCATACCTCTTTTTTTTTTTTTAATCATAGCTGTGTACATTAATGCAATCATGGGTACAATGTGCTGGTTTTATACACAAAATGAGATATTTTCATCAAACTAGGTAACATAGCTTTCATGGCATTTTCTTAGTTATTGTGTTCAGACATTCATATTCTACATTTAGTAAGTTTCACCTATACTCTTCTAAGATGCACCATAGGTGCATACCTCTTTTAAAGGGAATGCTCAAAAAAATTGCCCACATTACACTGGTCAGTGCTTTGACATATCTTTACCTGTGAAAAAGAGAAGCTGGATAATATAGTATTTAGCAAAAATCTTAAGAATTCTGTAATAGGAAGAGTGGCAACTAAGGGCTCTTCATCAACATTGTGGTAAGCTGAATGAAGCTGAACATTGTGGTAAGCTGTGAGAGGAAAAAACACATTTTTCCTCTGCTTTCACACTATCAATGCAAAAGTTTTTATTACCAAAGATAGGAGTGTGGGGTTCTTTCAGCACTCCAAGGGAACCAGTCATGTATGCTGTGGGCACCAGATGTGTGTCCTCCAAGTCAATTGTGACATCATCTACCCGGAGATGGGTTCAGATCACACAGGGTGAGGGCTCAGTCTTACAAAACTCCACACTTTTGATGACAATTGCAAGCCCCAGGTGCTTTCACTTGTGCCTTTGACCTGATGGCTATAAATCGGAGAACCTATGACTTTCTTCTTTGGTTTGATTAATTTGTCAGAGGTGATTATAGAACTCAGGGAGCACTTATTTATGTTTACAGTTAATTACAAAGGATATTTAAAAGAGAAATAAAAATCCAGGTGCAGATATACATAGAGCAAGGTCTGGAAGTGTTGCAAGTGCTGGAGATTTCAACCCCATGGAGGTTCACCATCCTCCTATTACATGGATGAGTGCTTGTTTATATTCTTATAGGTGTCTACAAATTCAGCTATCTAGAACCTCTCCAAATCCCATCCTCCTAGGGCCTTTTATGGAAACTTTGTCAAACAGACATGATTGAAATATAGGTAACTGCATAGAAATGTAATTTCATATAAAGGGTATGATCTAATACTGACAATAGACTAACAAGGAAACCCAGCAAGGCTTTAACATATTCTGATTGGTTTCTCTGTGAGTTTTCCTTCCTCCTGGGATAGGACCCCTTCTGAAATAAGACACTTATGACCTATAATCAGAGAATGGAAGCCAAGACAAAAATGTGGGGGAATATTAGAGCATATTGTTAGTTTCTAAGGCCTGTCATGGAGAGAGAAAGGAACAAGTGGAAATGAGGGCAAGAGAAGATCACAGAAAGATGTTTTCTGAAACCTAGAACATCACAACATCGTAATAGGACAGTATAGCAAGGGCTTTGGGAGTTAAGAGTAGGGAATTGTAGATGAAAAGAAATATGTGGTATATATATATGGTAATGTATCATAATGTGTACATACACTGATTATATTACATCCTACGAAACCGTAAAGTTTTGTATAACTTGTATATGTTACCTCAGATAGAGAAAGAGTCTTTGCAGATGAAGTCAAAATATACCATTTGATTAAATAAACATTTTAATATGGAAAGACAATTGTGGATTATCCAGGTGAACTCCATATGCAATCATAGGTGTCCTTATAACAAAGCAGGAGGTCAAATGTAGTAACTTTACTTGTAATCCTAGCACTCTGGGAGGCTGAGACAGGAGGATAGCTTGAGCTCAGGAGTTTGAGATCAGACTGAGCAAGAGGTAGACCCTAAAAAAATAAAAATAAAAAAGGATAAATTCATGGAAATTGAACTATGATGAATAGAGATTGAACTATAATGAAACAAAACTCTTCAACAGATTTATAATGAGAAGCAAGATTGAATCAGTAATAAAAATACTCCCAGCAATAAAATTCCCAAGGCCAAATGGAATTACAGCCAAAGTCTACTAAATATATATATATATTTTAAAAAAACTAATAAAAATCCTCTCAAAATTATTCCTAAAAAATGAGGAGAGATTTACTGTACACTTGACACAAAGGCTAGTCTGACACCCAAACCACACAAAGACAAAACAAAAAATGAAAAGTACAGACTTAATGAATGTAGACACAAAAATCCTAAACAAAATACTAGCAAATCAAACAAGTAATACAATATAACCAAGCTCGAATTTATATCAGGTGTGCAAGGAAGACTCAATATATGCAAAACCATAAATGTGCTATATCTATCACACGAGCAGAATTAAGGACAGAAACCATATGATATCTCAATAGACACGGACAAAGTATTTGGTAAAATTTAACATCCTCCAAGATAAAAATCCTCAGCAATCTAAGCCTTGAATTAATATACCTCAAAATTATAAAGGCCAAATTTGGCTAATAATAATGCAATGAAAGCATTCCTCCTAAGAAATGGGATAAGACATGGATGCTCACTTTTACCACTTTCATTCTACAGTGTACTAGAAGTTCTCCCCAGAGCAATCAGGCAAGAGGAACAAAAAACGGGCATCCAAATGGGAAAAGGGAAAGTCACATTGTTCCTATTTGCTGATGATACAATGTTATTTCCATAAAATCCTAAGACCTCCAACAAAAATTCTTAGATTTGATATACGATTTCATTGACGTTTCAGGATACAAAATCAGCATACAAAAATAAGTAGTATTTTCATACACCAACAATGATCTAGCCAAGAACCAAATCAAGAACCAAATCATATTTGCAATAACTGCAAACAAAATAAAACACCTGGAAATATATTCAAGCAAGAAGGTGAAAAGTATCTACAAGGAAAACCACGAAGCACTGATGAACAAAATTGCAAGTTACACACATAAAAAATGAAAATACTCCCCATTGTTATGGATTGGAAGAATTAATACCATTGAAATGACCATGACACACAAAGGAATCTACAGATTTAATACCATCCCTATTAAAGCACTATAGTTATTTTTGACAAAATTAGAAAAACAAAATTACAAAGTTTATATGGGACAAAAAAAAGAAGCAAAGTGGTGAAAGCAATTTTAGGCAAAAAGAACAAAGCAGGAGGCATCACATCGTCTAACTTTAAGTTAGACTACCAAGATATAGCAACCAAAATATCATGGTTTGGGAATAACAATAGATGCATAGATTGATGGAACAGAATAGACAACCCTGAAATAAGGCCACACAGTTGTAAATAACTGATTTTGACAACATCAACAAGAACAAACACTTGGGGAAGGGTTCCCTTTTCAACAAACGGTTCATGGAAAATTGGACCCCTTATTATGCAGAAGAATGAAACTCAACCTCTAACTCTCTCTGTATACCAAAAACAAGTGAATAAGTATTAAAAATTGAAATGTAAGGCCCAAACCTATAAAAATACCAAAAGAAAACCTAGGGAAAACTCTTCTGGAAATTGGTTTAGACAACTCTTCATGACTAAGACCTTGAAAGAATAGGCAACTAAAACAAAAATTTAAAAAATGAGATTTTAAAAATCTACAAAAGTTTTCTTTTGCACAGCAAAAAAAATAATCAACAGTGTGAAAGATCTGAGAATTTATAAAGAGCTCAGGAGCAACAACAAAATAAATAACCCCATTTTAAAAGTGGGACAAAGACATAGATATTTTTCAAACGAAGACAAATCAATGACCAACAATCATATGAATACGTGTTCAATGTAACTATAAGGAAGATCAAAATTAAAACCGGAACCACTCAGAGATGCTAGAAATAAAAAAAACAAAACAGAAACAGAAACAACCCCCTCCATCACACTGGGGAGGAGATAGAGAATAGGAAACTCGGAAGTGGATGTTGGTGGAAATAGAAGCGAGTGCAACCTATATAGAATATGGAGACTTTAAGTAGAAATAGAACTAGCACATGATCCAGCAATCCCACCTCTGAATATCTACCCAAAGGAAGGGAAAGAAATATATAAAAATATACCTACATTTATATGTTTATTACTGCACTATCCATGATAGAAAGACAGAATGAATTTCAGTGTCTCCAACAGATAACTGGATAAAATAATGTTCTATACCAGTATATACATGATCGGCTGCTGCTCCGTATAAACAAAGAAAGAAATCACATGTTTTAAGCAGCATAGACGGAACTGGAGACCATTATCTTAAGTGAAATGATTTAGATTCAAAAAGACATGTTTTCAGTTATAAGTGGGAGCTAAATAATGTTTACATATGGAAGCAGACTGGGATGATGGACAACTGAGAATCAGAGGGGTGGGCTGTGGGAAGGGATGGACCATCCAAGGTCTCCTGGTTGGTACAATATATGTATGTTGCTTCAGTGGTGCGTGCACTGACGGCCCTGACCTCACCACTGTGCATCAATGTAAACAAATAGTAATTGTGCCCTATGAATATACACAAATAAAAATACATAGAAAAATAAAAACATCATAAATTTTGTGGAGCCATTGTCTCAGCTCATCTTAAAAATCAAAAAAGGCATATGTGGTTTAAAGAATAATCATGACAGTGTTGTTTCTAAGACAAAAAAAAAGTGATCTAAATACCTAACTTTAAACAGCCCATTAAGTAAAAATGAATAATGATGGTGTATCCTTCCATGGACATTGTGCATAAATATTAAATTAATCTTGTAGAATAAGTGTAGAAAAAGTCATATGAAGATTGTTCCATTTGAAACCCACGTTAAAAAGTGAAATATAAATTCATATTTGCAAAAGATTTTGAGTGCCAGCTATACTTCTAAAAATGCACATATGTTATAAAAAGTCCAGAGACCAAATCATTTTACTGGTTAAGATCCTTTACTTTTGGATATTAAATTACAAGTGAATTAATAGTTTCCCTTCAGTTTATCTAATTTTTCTAAAATGGGTGTGTTTCATTTTTATAATAATTAAAGGTGAAAGTATAAAATACAAATCATTGAATAAATAAATAAAGCAAAAGATTAGGCGGTGCCCATAGCTCAGTGGGTATGGTGCCAACCACATGCACCAGGGTTGGTGGATTCCAACCGAGTCCGGGCCTGCTAAAACAAACAAACAAACAAAGTAGCCAGGCATTGTGTTGGGCTAGTTCCAGCTACTAGGGAGGCTGAGGCAAGAGAATCACTTGAGCCCAGGAATATGTGGTTGCTGTGAGCTGCAATGCCACAGCATTCTACCCAGGGCAAAAAGTGAGACTGTCTCAATTAAACAAACAAACAAAAAGGTTTAAAGGTAAAGAAGGTAAGTGCATGGAGTTATCTCCTGAGAATTTGCATGAATTTGAATGAGTGTGATGGTGATGGCTTGACTGACCCACACTTTTATGAGCTAAACACTCAGTTTGTGAGATTTTGTGCTAATATTGAGGCCATGGAAGAAAGGACCCATTTTTTGCTCTCGTGAACTGTCTCTGTTGCAATTTGAAAATAAATTCAATAGAATAAGGAAAGTGATGTAAAGGATATATTGTTTTCAAGTATTAGGGATATAATAATAAAATATAGTTGTGTCCATCCTTGAGCAATCACATTCACTACATGTGAAATGAGAATTGAAATGTGCAGGTTCTGGTAGTTTGGGTACAAGGGGTCTTCAAACTCACTCTGAAATGTACCTGTAGAGAAGGTTGATGAGCACATGCTAAGGAACATGAAGAAAAGAGAAGGAGAAAAAGGAGCCAGGAATTGCTCAAAATAGATAAGCAAGGATGTTATTGGAAAATCATCTTAATCCAGTGTCACGGAGATATTTTTATTATAAGTTACAGCTGCTATAAATAGCTCCAGGTGTGCTTTATTTTTTACAAATGGAACAATTACTTCCTATTTCATTTACTTTGAAAGTATAATTATATAAATTGTTAAAATACATAATGGCCTTGAATCTTTTCCTCAAACTGCCGAATTTCCCACGTGCCACCTTTTGCTTTTCTGTCTGCATTTTACCTCACTCACCACCCCACATCTTTGTTTGTATGTATCATTTCTTACAGGAAGGATGTTTGAAACATGGGTAAAATTTTTCTTTTCTTTAAATTCTTTATTAAATCATGACTGTGTGCATGCATTTATGGGGTACAATGAGCGGATTTGATATACAATGTGGAATGCTTACATCTAACTGATTAACATAATCGTCTCCTTGCTTATTTGTTGTGGTAAAAACATTCATACGCTATTCTTTTTTATTAGAACATAACTGTGTACATTACTGCATTTATAGAGTACAGTGTGCTGATTTCATATACAATTTGGAATGTTTGCATCAAACATACTTTATTCTTAATAGTTTAGAAATGTATCATTACATTACGCACATCGTTAGAAATGCGAGCGGTGGCTCAACGCCTGTAATCCTAGCACTTGGGGAAGCAGAGACGGGTGATTGCTTGAGCTCACAAGTTCCAGACCAGCCTGAGCAAAAGTGAGACCCCAACTCTAAAATATAGCTGGGTGCTGTGGTGGCACCTGTAGTCTGAACTACTGGGAAGCCTGAAGCAAGAGGACCTCTTGAGCTGATAAGTTAGAGGTTGCTATTAAGTTTGATGTCACATATTCTACCGAGGGCAACAAATTGAGACTCTGTCTCAAAAAAAAAAAAAAAAAAGGAATGCGAGTGGCCAGATGACTAGGGGTATCAAGGTAATGTCAATAGTGCTAATTTCTTGCTCCTGGTCAAATGCAACCATGTCCTTTTGCCTGGTGATGGTGCAGGGAGCAGTCTTACAAGATGTGAAGCATTTGATAACCTACAACTGTTTTGCATGACTGAATTCCTTGATCAAAAATATTCTTTTTTAATTACTAATAAAAGGTTCTCAAATTAGGCAATGCATAACAATCACCTAACTTATTTTTAAGATCTTAAAAGACATATGTCTTTCCAAAAGAATAATTTAGGATTTTTAAAATGGAGTATAGGCATTAGTATTTTAAAATATGTCCCAAGTAAGTCTAACATGAACCTCATTTCTAAGTCCATTGGTTAAATGCAAACATTTATACCACTTCACTTAACCTTTGTATTTGTTATAAAATGCAAAATGTTGGGTCTTTTATGTTGAAGGATTTTTTATTATTATTTCAGGATATTACATGGTACAAACATTTTGGTCACATTAATTGCTTTTGTGTAGTTTGAGTCAAACTTGTACATGTGCTCATCACCAAGATAGTGAACCTTGTACCCATGATGTGTGAATTTACATCTCCTCTTCGACTCCCCCACCTGGTTGATTTCCATTGAGTACTACTATCACGTGTACACTTGGGTAAAATGTTCCAATTTTATAGTGAGTACATGGAGTATTTGTTTTTCCATTGCCATACTTTATATACAAGAATGGTCTCCATTTCTATCCAGGTTGTTACAAAAGGCAGGAGTTCACCATTTCTATTTATTGCTGAGAAGTACTCAGAGGTAGACACATACCATACAGTGTATCAATCCACTCATGTATTAGTAGGCACTTTGGGAGATTCCACATCTTTGTTATTGTGAATGTGCTGCAATAAATGCAAATGTCTTTTGATAAAAGTATTATTGTTTTACCTTGGGTAAATACCTATTAGTGGGATTGCTGGCTCAAAATGTACCCCTACTTTTAGTTCTGTTTTCCTTAGTGGTTGTACTAGTTTGCAATCCCACCAGGAGTGTCTTAAGTGTCAAAGAGATATTTTCTTTTCTCATCCACGCTAACATTTGCTGTTTTGAGACTTTTTGATAAATGCCATTTTCACTGGAATTGGATGATATTTCTCTGTGGTTTGATTTACATTTCCCTCATGATAAGTGATGTTTTTGAATACTAGTAATTGCTGGAGAAAATTCTTTAGGATAAAAACATTGCAAAAGAAAACACAATCCAATAATATTTACTATGTATTTTAAATGTGACCATAAGAAAATCAGTAGAGAGGACATTATAGTAAATAAAAGTGACCAGTTTAGGCCGGGTGCAGGGGCTCACACCTGTAATCTTAGCACTCTGTGAAGTTGAAACAGGTGGATTGTTTGAGCTCAGGAGTTCAAGATCAGCTTGAGAAAGAGCAAGACTCTGTCTCTACTAAATATAGAAAAACTACCTGGGCAGTTTTACCTGTAGTCCCACTACTTAGGAGGCTGAGGCAAGAGGACTGACCAAGTCCATGAATTTGGGGTTGCTATGAGCTATGGTGCCTCAGCACTCTATCCAGGTCAACAGAGTGAGTTTCTGTCTCAAAAATACATACATACATGCATACATAAAAATTAAAAATTAAAATTGTCCAGTTTATAAAATGGAAAATCATGATTCTACTACACATTATTTTGCTATAATATTTTTAAGTCATAATACTACTATAATTATTGTTTTGAAAATCTAAAACATTGAGAGCACATTCTTTAACCATATAATATAATATTGACAATAAGCACACATGAAAAAACAGATGAGTTGGTGTTGGGAAGTTAGTCATTTTAAAATTACAGATTTCAAGGGGAAGAAAATCAAGAACTTATTATGATGTTATAGACACTGTGCACTGAATTGTAAATCCAAAAGGCCACTGCACTTTTAAAATACAAAAGCTCAGTACCACACATCAGAAATCTACATTGGTTGACTATGTACAACAAAGCAAAAAATTTACTACAGGAGTTTTTTTTAATATATTTTTGAAACATATAATTCAAGCTTTGATAATTCTCCTTGATTTTCTCTTACTGTGGGAGTGATACATAATTATTAGGTGCATAGATAATTTTCAATTTTTCTGTGCCTATTTAAAAGCATCCCTTTAAAGTATACTAAATGTACACTAGTTTGGACCTTAAATTTTCTTCTTCTTTATTCTTTATGAATGAATAAATATGTTAGAAAAATAAGTAAATCATGAATATATTATAGTTATAAAATTCTTTTTTGATATAAGCCAAAACATTCATATAATGTAAAAAAAGATCTCTTATTTTTCAGCTCTAAAATTTAGCAACATTTTCCATTATATGGAAAATAAACTGGTTGTAAATGAAATCACAAGCCTTAGTAATGTACATTAATTGGTTCATATGCTTGCTTAAAACCATTTGTTATTTTTAATCTTTTACCGTATTTAATTTTTTTTTTAGACAGTGTTTCACTTTGTCACCTCTGGTAGAGTTTGTGGCATCACAGCTCACAGCAACCTCAAACTCTTTCTTGGACTTAGGCAATTCTCTTTCCTCAGCTTTCCAAGTAGCTGAGACTATAGGCGTGCAACACAATTTCTGGCTATTTTTTTAGAGACGAGTTCTAGCTCTTGCTCAGGCTGGTTTTGAATTCATGAGCTCAGGTAATCCACCTGTTTGGGCCTCCCAAAGTGCTAGGATTACAGGCAAGAGCCACTGTATCTGGCCTAATGCTCTTATTTATCAATGAAGGACTACATTTTTTCATTCTGTTTATTTTTTATTTTTTTCAAGATCTTAGATGTATAGCTTCTTGGCAAGAGAATATTGACAAAAATGAAAAGGAGGGGACTTATGAATGTAGTCCTGATATATTATTTAAATAGTGATATAGGTAACGTTTTCTCTCTTTGCATACAGTATTCCTCCGAAAAATGTCATAATTCAACTAGAGGTCTAATAATATTTAAGAGCAATTGAAGTATTCAATGCACCTTTGTTGGCGAATATAGCCTCTTTAAAAAAAACCATTAACTTTAGAATGACTTATTACTAGCAAAAATATTCACATATCTTATTTCCTACTATCAAATCTACCTGAGATATCTATTATATCATTTAGCATGCCTTGAAGAGCAAATAACAGATAGCCTGATGAACAGCCACCATGCTGTTGCTTCCCTTGTTTTGCTGGTGACCTCATTGTTACACAGAGGCTGTTCAGCATTAACTTCTGTAATCTGTTGGAAGAATGCACGAAGCTACAAGGAAGAGAATAGGAGCAAAGCAGAGCTTTTATACAGGATCACACGTTTTCATCTTTGTTCCAGAAAGGAAAATCACTAGAGTCAATGACAGACTTATTTTATGTTTTATCGGTCTGAAATGAGTAACATGCCTATCCCTATGCCAATTCCTGGCAAAGTGGGATGTAAGGGCAGGATCAGTTAAGCCAGCTCACAGTTTGAGTGAGGCAGGTCTTTCTAGTTTAGGATCGTCTCTTGATTCCTAGGTACTAATACCATGATAAATCACCATGTCAGATGACATCATTCTTCATACATCATAGAAAAACAGCACTGCTACACCCTGAAAACCAGTGATTGAAACATTCTCCAAGGCTGGGTATGTGGCCAAGATGGTAAATTCACCTTTTGTTAGAGGAAAGGGGGCTTTGGATGGGTGAAAACAGTATCTGCCACACTTCAGGAGAAAGTGAGTTAACAATTTGAATTATATCAGGCTTACTTTTATATTTTCCCTTGAACAGATAATATAGAAGAAGGTGCTCAACCTCAACTTCAGTTTGTTAGCTATATTTTATTGGAAAAATTGTTTCCTCTCTCCAAAATTTCATTTTCTTTTCTGTAAAATAATGGTTTGGGATTATGTTAACCCTTGTCTTGCTTCCAACCTTAAAAAAAAAAAAGAAAGAAAAGAAAAGAAATTCAGTGTTATAACTTTTCACATGGTGTATCATGGATTGAATATGCTATAATCCGAAAGAGATATAAATCAGACACTATAGAGATATAATTTAAGAGTTATTCTAGGGCGGCGCCTGTGGCTCAAAGGCGCCGGCCCCATAGACCAAAGGTGGCAGGTTCAAACCCAGTCCTGGCCAAAAACAGCAAAAAGAAAAAAAGTTATTCTATGAGTTTATGTGCCTTTCTACTGAAGGGTATTTTGCAAAAAAAAAAAAAAAAACTCTGAGGAGTAAATAAGAGCATTCATTGACATATGCCAAATAAATTTAGAAAATTCTACATAAATGTCACTATGAGAAAAACAAGGTTAAATAGTATTTTACACTAATTTTCAAAAAATCTGGAAAATAATTATGCCTTCACTGAGAAATTTTTGACCTTCAAAAATTTACATGTTTGTATACATATATAAACACTTTAATAATTAAAAATTTCAAATATTCTCTCAAATTATTATAAGTTTGACATGCTTTACAAAAGAAATGAAACTATAAACATTTAAATTATCTATCAAATTCTGTGAATATTTGAATTACTAACAATATTGTTATTCATGGTATACACATTCTTTTTCTCAACAATGGTTAGTTTCTTCCTACAATTATCATAGGTAAAAGAAATTTTGTCACCAGGTAGAATACTCATTCAATTATATGATCTCTTTCACTTAAGTATTTGTCAATTAAACATTTACTGATACATGAGGCCTATACCAGACTGTGAACAATTTGATTTCCCAACACCTGTCTTACATATCTAATTCCCCACACATCCTTAAAAACTTAGAGAAAGTATCACTAGCTCTAGCAACTGTCCTCCACTGGTTTGTCTTGATAAAATATTCTTTCTTGGGCTTTTATTGTAACAGGGATGCTTGGGTTTTTGGAACTGTCACTACTCACTGAAATTACATACTTGTTTATCTTCCACAAGACCATCACTTACATCTTCATATTTCCAATACTGAACACTATGACTGTCACATGGTAAACATTGTCCAACAAACATAATGATTAAATTATCATTTAGCTGCATGGCATTTAATGATAACTACAATCCTATAGTGTATTATTACTCTCATCTTGTAACATTAAAGAGGATAAACAACTCATTAGTACACTACAAACATGTAGCAGAACTTACAGTTGAATTCAAATTAACTTTGCTCCATTCCCTCTTTATGAATACTAACGTTTTGACTGAATAAATCTCCAAGTTGTTCAGTGAATATTGCCACAAAGTATTTATCAGCTAAGTATAAGCACACAGACCTGAATTTCATTCAGAAATAAATGCTATTGGCTAACCTAGCCAGGAAAAAAAAAGAGTGAAATCTCTAATTTCATCAATCAGAAATGGTAAAGATGAAATAACAACAGATCCCTCAGAAATTCAAAAGATCCTTAATGAATATTACAAGAAACTTACTTCTCAGAAATATGAAAATCTGAAGGAAATTGACCAATACTTGGAAGCACTCCACCTTCCTAGACTTAACCAGAACATAGTGGAAATGTTCAATAGGCATATATTAAGACCTTCTTCAATAAAGAAGAACTATATTACTAAACCTCTTCCAAAATATAGAAAAAGAAGGAATACTATACATTGATCCCTAAACCAGGGAGAGACCCAACAAGAAAAGAAAATTATAGATCAATTATCACAAATGAATATTGATGCAAAAATATTTATCAAGATACTAACAAACATAATCCAACAAAACATCAAACAAATTATACACCATGACAAAGTAGGCTTTATCCCAGGGTCTCAAGTCTGGTTCAATATATGTAAATCTATAAATGTAATCCAGCACATCAACAAATTAAAAATTAAAGACCATATGATTCTCTCAATTGATGCAGAAAAAGCTTTTGACAATATCCAGCATCCCTTCATGATCAGAACACTTAAAAAAAATGGAATAGAAGGGACATTTCTTAAACTGATGGAGGCCATCTGTAGCAAACCCACAGCCAATATCATATTGAATGGAGTTACATTGAAACCATTTCCACTTAGATCAGGAACCAGGCAAGGTTGCCCATTGTCTCCTCTGCTCTTCAACATCGTAATGGAAGTTTTGGCCATTGCAATTAGGGAAGAAAAGGCAATCAAGGGTATCCACATAGGGTCAGAAGAGATCAAACTTTCACTCTTTGCAGATGATATGATTGTATATCTGGAAAACACCAGGGATTCTACTACAAAACTTTTAGAAGTGATCAAGGAATACAGCAATATCTTAGGCTATAAAATCAATACCCATAAATCTGTAGCTTTTATGTATACCAACAATAGCCAAGCTGAATAATCAGTCAAGGACTCTATACCTTTCACAGTAGTGCCAAAGAAGATGAAATATTTGGGAATTTACCTAAGGGAATTTACCTAACAAAAGGATGTGAAAGATCTCTATAAAGAGAACTATGAAACTTTAAGAAAAGAAATAGCTGAAAATGTTAACAAATAGAAAAACATACCATACTCATGCCTGGGAAGAATCAACATTGTTAAAATGTCTATACCACCCAAAGCAATATATAATTTTAATACAATTCCTATTAAAGCTCCATTGTCATATTTTAAATATCTTGAAAAAATAATATTTCATTTTATATGGAATCAGAAAAAAACCTCGAATAGCCAAGACATTACTCAGAAATAAAAACAAAGCATGAGGAATCACGCTACCAGACCTGAGACTGTACTATAAATCAATAGTGATCAAAACAACATGGTATGGGCACAAAAACAGAGAGGTAGATGTTTGGAACAGAATAGAGAACCAAGAGATGAACCCAGATACTTATCATTATTTGATCTTTGACAAGCCAACTAAAAACATTCAATGGGAAAAAGACTCCCTATTTAACAAATGGTGCTGGGTGAACCAGCTAGTGACCTGTAGAAGACAGAAACTGGACCCACATCTTTCACTATTAACTAAGATAGTTTCTCACTGGATTAAAGACTTAAACTTAAGATATGAAACTATAAAAATTCTAGAAGTGCAGGGAAAACTCTTGAAGGAATCGGCTTGGGTGAATATTTTATGAGGAGGACTCCCCAGGCAATTGAAGTAGTATCAAAAATACACTACTGGGACTTGATCAAACTAAAAAGCTCTGTACAGCCAAGAACATAGTAAGTATTTCAAGCAGACAGTCCTCAGAATGGGAGAAAATATTTGCAAGTTATACCTCTAACAAATGTTTAATAACCAAAATCCATAGAGAACTGAAACGTATTAGCAAGAAAAGAACAAGTGATCCCATCTTTATGGCAAAGGACTTTTTTTTTAGAGAACTTTATTCTTTATTTAGATACCATGCTAGAAGTTATGAAGGTTTTCTGTTGGAACACATTTGGAAAATAGAATAGCTTTAGTTTAATAACTTGACCTGCAGAGAAAATTGTTAAAGAAATTCATATCAAAGTCCAAGTATCAGTTCAATATCCTGTATTTGATTCCATGATCTTCATAGGAAGTTCTTCTGTAATAGAATATGCTCCTATACAGCCGAGATATTTAAGGTTGCTTGATTTCCTTACCATTACTCCATTGCAAGCTTCTGGTGTAATCTCCCATAGCAAGTCAGTCTTCATTGTAACAGGTCAGGACTGGCCTTGACCCCTTTTCCCTACCCGCGGCCTCTTTGTTGTTGGGCACCTCCTCTTGTACCAAGAATGCCTCTTGCTGATCCTGGACCTCCTCTCTGTGAATAACCAGCTCTATTGCGGGGAGGAGCAGCCCCATGACCTCTGGATGGAGCAGCACCCCTTGCTCCTCTACTACCCCTTTCTTCTAGCTCCAACTTGAAAATCTTCATAAAGATTGGGTGGGCAAAGGACTTGAAGAGAAACTTCTCTAAAGAAGACTGGCGCATGGCCTACAGACACATGAAAAAATGCTCACCATCCTTAATGATCAGAGAAATG
>CAUYON010047062.1:0-13752 GCA_963573935.1 Arctocebus calabarensis
AAAAAAAAAAAAAAAATGAAACAGGGAGAAAATTATTTATAATCACACTGGTTAAAGGCAGCAACTGTTAAAAGTTTTGCATACTTCATTCCAAATGAAATACGGATTTTTTTCTGTGTATTTTATTTCTCTGTGATATATGCATTTTATATTGTATTTGCATTAAGATTATATTGGAAGCCTTTTCCCATGTCATTTAAAACTCTTGCAATCATTATTTGTAGTAGTATATGCTTTTAATGTTAACTGTTAATATGAGAGTATTTCCTTTATATTAAACATTTAGAGTATTTTCTAGCTTACACTTATATATTGATGTTATGACTCATCATTCATAGACTATATTATTAGTGTGGTATCCTTGAAAAGACTCTCTTTTATGACTTACCCATTCTTAACTTTCTAGACTTATAATCAGCTGGGATGTATCTTCAAGTACCTTTTTTTTTTAGGTAAAGTCTCGCTCTGTCATCCTCAGAGTGCAGCAGTGTCATTGTTGCTCAAGCAACCTCAAGCTCCTGGGCTCACGTGATCCTCTTCCAACAGCCTCCCAAGTAGCTGGAACTACGGGCATATCGTGAAGCCAGTTTGTTTAGCAGAGATGGGGTCTCAGTCTTGCTTAGGCTGGTCTTGAATTCCTGAGCTCAAGTGATCCTCCTGCCTTGGCCTCCCAGAATGCTAGGATTACAGGAGTGAGCCACCCACCCAGCCCAGTAAATTTTTTTTTTTTTTGAGACTGAGACTCATTCAGTCACCCTGGGGTTGAGTGCCATGGTGTTGTACCTCAAACTCTTGGGCTCAAGTGATCCCCTTGTGTCAGCCTCCTAGGTAGCTAGGACTATAGGTACCTGCCACAATGCCGGGCTTGTTTTTCTGGGGTTTTTTAGTACAGGCACAGTCACACTTTGCTCAGGCTGAACTCCAGAGCTCAGGCGATCCACCTGCCTTGGCCTCTCAGAGTGCTAGGATTACAGGCTTGAGCCACTGCGCCCAGTCCCAGCCTAATGATTTTTTTGAGAGAGGTATGTGATTTGGATAAAGCTATATATATTGGATTGGCTCTAACATTTTTAGATACTACTCTTCTTAGGAATCTATAGGTACTAAGCTATTGTCTTCTAACATTTTCTGTTTCAGAGTAGCAGAAAGATAGACTAATTTATGATACTCTGTACTGATGTGTTTGTAGATTTTTTTTTCTTTTTGGCTTAGTTTAGGTTTTACAAATCTTTCAAATTGAATAGT
The DNA here is from genome assembly GCA_963573935.1 of Arctocebus calabarensis. NCBI lineage: Eukaryota > Metazoa > Chordata > Mammalia > Primates > Lorisidae > Arctocebus > Arctocebus calabarensis. Next base: position 1,246 of record CAUYON010047062.1, read on the forward strand.
CCATTGTTTCTAGATATGAGATCTTTCGCTCATTTTGCCTAGATCACAGGAACTTTAGAAATGAAGAGAAGACCAGACTCCTCTGTACCCCTCAGGAGAGTTTATTGCTTCTGTTTCACTTTTTCTGGTTTCAAGAACATCTGTGATTCTCACACTAGACTTCTACTTCTATATATTTGTCACATCTTAAAAATCATCTTGTTCCCTTTACTCTCCTTTTACCTACAGCACTGTTGTCTCTCCTTTGCACTTAATGATGTGAGTGTTAATTCTGCTCATATGCTACTGGTTTCCCTGAAATCTTTTCTGTATCTCACCCATCTCTTCATCTCTTACACTTTTATCTTCTGTAAGTCTCACAGGTTCTTCCCTTTAGTTTCTGGCCTCTCTTTATGGAGGCTCTACTTTCTTTCTGTCTTTACCGAGGAAACCAAACTGTTTCCAAAAACATGTTTTGGTTTCTTTAGTACATAATTTTCAGAATTGCGTCCTTCCTCTGAGTCTTTAGGAAGTTGTTTCCTTTCCCTTGTTCTGTGGCATCTTTTTTCCATCACTCTCGTGTTGTTTTGAGTTTTTGTTTGGTTTCTTTTCAAAACCTCTTCTTGGATCTGCAAATGGGTGGAGGCTTTATATGCTCAACTCTGTCCTAATTTCCTTTGTCTCTAGATTCTTTTCTGGAATGACATGGGCCTCCTTCCTTGATCCACTTCTTGACTCTATCATGAGAAATGTTCAACCCTTGTGTGTACACCGTTACCTTCACAGCTTCCCCCCACCACACACAAACACACTTGATTTATGAAAACCACACTTCCAGGATTCAACGTACCGTGCCAGGCTTTCCCTATAGCCATGCAATGTTGATTTATTGTTTTCCTAGGAACTCTAGTTTCTTATTGCACACAGAAAAGAAACAAGACAGAGAATATTGGGAAAGAGGAAAGAAGCCAACAGTCCAAATACCTCTGAAGTTACAGCATCCATTCATAAGAGAGATGGCTTCTTGACTTCCAGTTGTGACAGTAGAAGGCCTAGAAAGTAATCACTGCATACATTTTTCAACCAGATTGAGTTTTGAAGCAATAGAAAATTCTTCCAGGCTTTGGCAATGTGTGATGTAAGTTTTGGTATTATTTGGTATAAATTTATTTTTTATATTTTCCAACCAGTTCAGTTTATGTGGTAGTAGGAAATTCTTCCAGGCCTGAGCAATTTCTGATATAAGTTTTGATGGTATAAATTTTCATCATCTATTTTTTTCATTCAAATAGAACAAGAGCTTTAATAGATGCAGTGTTAGGAGCTGCAGACCATTTGGAAACTAGGGGTGATTTTTTTAAACTTGCCCTGGGCCAAGGCAGGAGGATTCCCTTGAGACCAGGAGTTCAAGACAAGCCTGGGCAACATACTGTGACCCCTATCTCTGTAAAACAAAAGAAGTAGCTGGATGTACTGACATGTGTCTCTAGTCTCAGCTACACAGGTGATTGAGGTGGGGGCATCACTTGAGCCCAGGAGTTCAAGGCTCCATTGAGTCCTTATCGTACCACGGCACTGTAGCCTAGATGACAGAACAAGACTCTGTCTCTAAAACGAATAAATAACTAATAAATAAATAAATTGCCCTGGATGTGGGCAACCATACCAACCATTTCTATAGCTCAATCCTTGGGCCTGTATGCCTGGGTGGTCCTGTTTTAGCTGTTGTTATTTAATTATTGATGATTTACTGAAATGAGGCATGGAAACCTTAGGGAAAATGAAATTCCACATGCCAGTTTCTTTAGATGAATCTTCTTTGAGGTTTAAGTGTCCCTCTAAGTAATACAGTGAGGCAAGATTTCGGGGACCATTCCAAATACTGCCTGGCAAAGTTAACCACTCCATTTGTATTCACCAATGGAGTCTACCAACACATCTTGAAGATGAGGCCTGTCAGCTCATGTTTCAGAGCATGGCAGCCACATACAAGCTCCTCTCCTCTAGGCCAGGCTTCCTCACCCATTCCCATGTTCCTCATTTCTCTGCTCTGTTCCTCATGAGAAAAGTCTATCCCAGTGTTTTTCAACCTTTTTTTTAATCTCACAGCACACTTGAACCTATAGTTAAACTTCCATGGCACACTCAAATTATGTTGATGAAAAGAAAAAAAAAAACAGTGAAAAAAAGAATATACTTACTCTGCTTTGGTCTTCTTTTAAAAATAATTTAATGCGATCTTTAAAAATTTCCTTGGCACACCTAAGATCCTTTCGTGGCACATTAGCTTGAAAATCACTGGTCTAACCTCTATCGATAAAAAATGACTTCTCCCACTAATTCTCTGATCTTGGGAAGCATTATTAGGAAAATGCGAATTCATTCCATCTACATGTGCAGGGCATTTGCGGGATACGTTGGGATAGAAGGTGATCCTTGGCTATGGGAAACTGATATCCTAATCATAGAGGTGGTGTCAGAGAAAAGGCTAAGTCAAGATGGACACTGATCAGAAACCTAGGGTACAGTTCCCAGAGCTGGGAGATTATTACCAGCTTGGAGGAATCAGAGTGGACTTCATGGAAGATGTGGCATTTGTAATGACCCTTGAAAGAGTAATAAGACTTGCCCAGACAAGGGATTCCAGGCTAAGGGAGCAGCCTGAATAAAGATAGGGAGGTAGCATTTTATAAGGCAAACATGGCAAGTAATTCAGATAACTGTTGGTTATCAACTCTGATTTTTGCTTTTCATTTTGAAATGGTCCCATTTTCGCAGTGGAGCCTGGGTCACTTCACAGCATGCTTGCAGCTGTGCACAACTGCCATCTCCATCCCTCCTCCACCGCTACCAGGGGGAAGAAAGCTTGACCAAGTGTTAGAGACCTGAAAATGTAGTTTCTACTTTTTCTCACCATCATTGTTCTTTACTAAGCACCTATTCCATGCTCTGGGCAGAAAGGACCTTATTTAAAGGACCAGGTTCTTCCATAGTTTTCATGTAACTCATTGATATGTTTTCTAAGTTCTTATTCTCTTTTGAACATCGCCAGTTTCACCGTACTTTTCTAAGACTTCTGAAAGGTATGAGCTATGTACATAGGCAGAATACACTTCCACTAAACGGTGGAATTTGTCTTTAGGAGCTTCCTACCATCAAAAACACCATTCTGTTTATGTGGTGAATTGTGTTTACAGGTTTGTGTATTTTTGAGCCAGCCTTACATCCCTGGTCGAGATGAATTATTTTTTTGATGTTTAGCTGAATTCTGTTTGCTAAGACTTTATTGAGTATTTTTGTATCAATGTTCATATAGTGGTCTACAGTTACCTTTTTTTGTTGTGTCCTTTCTGAGTTTTGATATCAGGGTGATATTTGCTAGAAGGAGTTGGGGAGGATTCCTTCCTTGATGTTTTGGAATAGATCTGTGATATAGGCACAAGCTCTTTGAAAGTTTCATAGAATACTGTCGTGAAAGCATTTGGTCTGGGACTTTTTTTTGCTGGAAGCTTTTTTATTGTTTCAATTTTGGTGCTAGATATTTAACTTTTTCCTGATTGAGTCTAAGGAGGTAATATGAATCCAAGCCTTTTCATTTCCTCTACGTTTTCAAATTTCTAGGCATAGAGGTTTTTGTAGTATTCAGTAATGATATTTTGTATTTCTATGGTATCTGTTGTTATTTCTCCTTTTTTGTTTCTATTAGAGCTTATTAGATATCTTTTCTGTTTTTGGTTAATCTGGCCAAGGGTTTATTTATTTTACTTATCTTTTCAAAGAACCAACTTTTTGTTTCGTTAATCTTCTGAATGATTCTTTTTTTTTTCAATTTCATTTAGTTCTGATCTCATTTTGTTATTTCTTTTCATCTACTAGGTTTGAGATGGGATTGCTCTTTTCTAGTCCTTGGTGATTTATTAGATTGTTGATTTACATTCTTTCTGATTTCTAGATGTGGGCTTTTAATGTGATGAATTTCCCTCTGAGGACTACTTTTGATGTATGATCGTAGGTTTTGAGGAATGGTGCTCTCAATAGATACAGAAAAATTGACAAAATACAGCATCTTTTCAATAGGAATATTTAAAATTGATATAGCTGGGACATTTCTTAAACTGGAAGAAGCTGTCTGTGACAAACCCGTAGTCAACATCATACTGAATGGAGAAAAACTTAAGGCATTCCCACTTAGAACTGGAACCAGACAAGGATGTGCACTATTGACACTACTATTCAACATATTCCTAGAAGTCCTAGCCAATGCAATCAGACAAGAGAAGGATATCAAGTCTAACCAAATGGAAACAGAAGAGATCAAACTATCACTCTTTACTGATGATATGATCATATGCCTAGAAAACTTAAGGACTCAACTGCAAGACTCCTGTAATACATAAAGAAATATAGCAACATTTTGGGTTATAAAATCAATGTATACAAATCGGTAGCCTTCATATACATCAACAGTCAAGCTAAGAATCAAAGACACAATACCCTTCACAGTAGCATCAAAGAAAATTAAATACCTTGGAATATATTTAGCAAAAGATGTGAAGGATCTCTATAGTTAGAACTATGAAACACTGAGAAAAAAACTGCATATGATGCTAACAGATGGAAGAACATATCATGATCATGGCTTGGAAAAATCAACTTTGTTAAAATGTCTATACCAGCCAAAGCATCTACAGATTCAATGCAATACCTATTAAAATACCAATGTCATACTTTAAAGATCCTGAAAAAATAATTCTGCATTTTGTATAGAACTAGGGAAAAAACCCTGTTTAGCCAACACAATTCTACAAAATAACAAATCTGGAAGCATCACTTTACCAGACTTTAGGCTGTACAAGTCTGTAGTGACCAAAATAGCATGGTATTATCATAAAAATAGAGACATAGGTCAATGGAATAGAACAGAGAACCTAGAGATAAAACTAGCCTCATAATGTCATCTGATCTCTGACAAAGCAAACAAAGCCATACAGTGGAGGGGGGGATCATATTCTATAAGTGGTGCTAGGAGAACTGGTTAGCTACATGTAAAAGACTGAAACTGTACCTGCATCTCTCACCACCTACAAAAATTAACTTGCAACAGATAAAAGATTTAAATCTAAGACATGAAACTATAAGAAAGTGTGGGGAAAACTCTTACTCTTACTGGCCTAGGAAGCAAATTTATGAAGAAGATCCTATTGGCAATAGCAGCAACAATAAAAATAAATAAATGAGACCAGAACAATTTAAAAAGCTTCTGCATAGCTAAGGACACAATGAACAAAGCAAAGAGCCAACCTATGGAATTGGAGAAGATATCTGAATGCTATCAATCTGACAAAGGGCTGATAACCAGAATCTACAAAGAACTCAAGCAGATCATCAAGAAAAGATCAATCAACCCCATTAAAAATTGGGCAAGGGCATTGCCTGTGGCTCAGTGAGTAGGGCACCGGCCCCATATACCAAGGGTGGCGGGTTCGAGCCCGGCCTCAGCCAAACTGCAACAAAAAATAGCCAGGCATTGTGGCGAGCACCTGTAGTCCTAGCTACTCAGGAGGCTGAGGCAAGAGAGTCGCCTAAGCCCAAGAGATGGAGGTTGCTGTGAACTGTGATGCCACAGCACTCTACCAAGGGCAAATAATAATAATAATATAATAAAATTAAATAAAAATTGGGCAAGAGACATGGACAGAATCTTTTCTCATGAGGACAGATGAATGCCAACAAAAACATGAGAAAATGCTCATTATCCCTAAATATCAGAGAAATGCAATTGAAACCACTTTGAGATATCACCTAACCCCTATGAGAATGGCCATATCACACGTTCCGAAAGCAGCAGATGCTAATGTGTGTGTAGAGAAAAGGGGACACTCGGACTGTCGTTGGGACTGCAATCTAGTACAGCCTTTGTGGAAAGAAGTATGGAAATCTCTCAAAGAATTAAAAGTAGACCTACCATTTCATCCTGCAGTCCCATTACTAGATATCTAATCAAAAGAAAAAAGTCATTTTATCATAAGGATATTTGTACTCAAATGTTTATAGCAGCATAATTTACAAACAAGCCACATGCCCTTCAGCACATGAATGGATTAACAACCTGTGGTACTTGTATTCCGTGGAATACCATTAACCCATAAAAAAGATGGAGATTTCATATTTTTTATAACAACCTGGATAGATTTGGCAAACATTCTACTAAGCAAAGTATCACAAGAATGGAAAAACAAATACCACACATACTCAGTACTTAATTAGAACCAGTAGATTAACAACTACATGCTCTCAGGAGAGAAAACTCAATGAAATTCAAGTAAGGGGGAGAGAAGGAAGAGGTTGCGTAAATTCCCACCCAGTGGGCACATGGCATGGGATATAACACACTTCTTGGGTAAAGGACATAATTACCACCCTACCTTAACCTTACAAAAGCAAACTATGTAACCTAATCGTATGTGTCCTCGTATTGATCTAAATTTTTTAGCCAATACCATTTTGATCCAGTGCCTAAAATGCCTCCCGTTAGCACTTGTTCTCCTGTGCATTGGGCTTTGCTCTCTCTTCACGTGCAGTGTGGGCCCTGCTCTAACCTGTCTTCTCCACTCTGCTGAGCGTGACATAATCAGATATTTTGCTGAAGAACATGGGGTAGACAGGAGCCTAGAGCTCAATCCTTGACCATTTCAGAGGACCAGAGACCAAAAAGCCTGGATGGGCTGGAATCAAATCAGACTTTACCACGTTGACAAAACTGGCCTGCAAATGCTACAATCTTTTTGTTTTAAGCAAAAATTTTGCTTTAATAGGACTTGAGTTTTGCTTTGGGGAAAAAAATGCATTAACCATATGCTTGTCAAGATACCATTCTTTTTTAAATTTTAAAATGAAATCCATGTCTGGGCACTAGCATTCTTTCTCCATGCACACTTGCCTTATTAATCAAGTTCTCTGGCTTTTATTGTATTATTTTCATTTGCAAATGGAGATGCTTAACAATCAGCCTCCTGCAAAGAAGGAGGAGCTATTTTCATGGGCATGACCAAAGGGTTGATGAAATACTTGAGTGTACCTGGAGAGAGCTACAGAGTACTGTAGCCTTTCAAATCTATCAGGAAAAAGAAGTAGGCCAGTCCTCGTAGACATGAACTAATGGGCAACAGAGAAACACAACACTGTCTAGTGACTGAGTCTGCAGTTTATTTTTCTTCTCTTTATTTATTACACAAGACGGTAATGCCAAAGCAAAAGTAAACATCTTCTTTAAAAAGAAAAGGAAAAAAAACTCTCATAAATATATAACCAAACCCACCCACAATTATCTTTCCCCCTCCTTTTTTTTTGTTTTTATACATCTGACTTTTTTTATGTGACCTTAATTCTAGTCTAAACATAATTTTAAGTTCTGCCTTTTCCTTTTTAACTTAACATTATAGCTCGCACTACTAAAAATTGATTTGATTTTGTAGTTATTGTAGTTCGTGGTGTTTTTTAAAATCAAGTTATTATGACATTTATGGAGGCTCAGGAAAACCCAGTAGCATGGGGTTGGCATTCGTTTGTTTTCAGAAAGTAGAAGGGCTGCCTCTAGCCTGTCTTAGAGTTCCTCAGTCTGGTACTTAAGAACTCTGAGTTTTGACTGTTAGGTACTGAGATTTATTTGTACCCTTCTGTACTGTCCATTCAAATCACTTGCATGTCTTCATTTTAAGGTGTTTCATGATGAGATTGGTGATAAAATATACACATCATTAGAGCAGGCAAGTCATTCCGTGGTAGGGGTGAGGGTGGAAGTTTCTAGAAATTGCCCCCTCTTCCCAGGGTATTCCCTAACTGACTGAAAGGGAATAACTGCACTTGGGGTAAGACATCATGCATGGCCTTTGTCAATGTCAGTCCTTTGAAGTGTAGTCAGTAACAGTCATGAGCACCTACTTGGTCATGTGTTAACCAGGTAAAATTTGTCCCCACCTTGCAGAGCACTGAGGGGCGGCCTTTGAGCACAGGGGTCTGAAGGAGGGCTAAAGGGAAGGTGGGTTTGGAGCTGACTCTGGAATGAACCGCGGGTGGGGTGGTGCTGGACAGCCAGGGGGCAGCATGGGAGCATTTTGCATCTGAGGAGGGAGGAGAGAGAATTGGAAGAGGAGGATAAACGAAAACAGAAAACATCACCGTTTTTCCTGAGCCCAACCCTGGGGAAGATGATGGATGGCTTCTTGTCATCTTTTGTATTTCCTCTGGGGCAGCAAAAACAGAATCTTTCTACTGAGACCAGAGGTTGAAAACTGGAGGTCTGTAGGCCGTAAGCAGCCTACAGAATTTTTTTTTTTCAAATCTGCACAGATTTATTTTTCAAGTTAAGGTATTAATTACATGCACTAAAGTTCACCCATGTTCAGTGCATAGTTGCATGTATGTTGGCGAGTGTACACGGTTGTGTTGAGTGTGTTCTGCCATGACACACCAAAGCATATTAAGATTAATAGGACAGTTCACTCAGTCTGCAAAGTTTCCTCAAGTCTCCGTGCATTCAACTCCCTTCCCCTTCCCTGCCCCAGAAAGCCACTGACACTGCTTGCTGACACTGAAGTTTTTCCTTTTTCAGAAATTCCATGTAAATGGAATTATACACCATACAGTCTTTGGTGAATTTCTTTTTTTCCTTAGCATAAACGTTCTGAAATTCATCCATGTTGTTGCATGCTTTACTGTGTCACTAATTGCTAAGTAATGTTCCAGAGTAGTAGTATACTACAGTTTATTCACCAGTTGAGGGATGTGTAAGGTTGCTTCCAGTTTGGGCCATTACAAATAATATTGCTATGAACATTTGTGTACACATCTTTTTTGACATAGGCTTTCATTTCTCTTGGGTAAATATCTAGGAGTAGAAATCCTAGGTTGAACAGTAAGTATATGTTTAATTTTATAAGACCCTATCAAATTGTTTCCAAAGTGGCTGAATCATTTTACATTCCCATAGCAATGTCTGAGGGTTCTGGAGGCTCTGCCTCGCTACTCCAAAGCATTCCAAATAGCTGCCACTAGCTCACCCAGTTCCTGTTTGACCTATTTTTCTCATTTATGTTATCCATCTATCACCTGTAGGATTGTGACCCCTGCCACAGAAATTCTCTTGAGCAACATTATGTCCCATAGTAGGTAGCAGTGCATCGTGGCCAAGGGCCTGTCTCTATGGAGACAGGAATACCTAGATTGGAATCTCAGTCTTTCATTTATAAACTGTCACTTCGGACATCTCTCTGAATCAATTTCTTCATCTGTAAAATGCTAAAGACACCTTAGGTAATGGTTAGTTGTAAAAGTGAAATCATACAGAGCATGTTGAACACCTCCCACCGGGCTGGGCCCACAGAAAGTGTGCAGTAGATGGTCCCTGTTAAGATCCATGGGCTGGCCCAGCAATTGTCCATTGGACGTGTGTGCATCAGAGTCACCTGCGTATATTCTTTTTAAAACATTCTTTATAAAACAGGTCTGAACCTCAGACCTTCAGAATCAGCATCTCCTGGGCTGGGGCTGTGTGATTGCAGTGTTTAAAAGTTCTGCATACAGTAGGGATAAGCATCCTCGGTCAGCAACCATTGGTTGATTGGGAAGATCAAGGAACCATACATTCTAAATTCAGTTGTGTCACCAACTAGCTGTGTGACCTTGGAAAAATTATGTAACCTCTCTAAGGGAGCCAGTTTAGCTGAGATCTGATACTAGCAAATTTGATCTTTTCATAATAATTGGTTCTCCCTGGTTACAATGGCTATAGCTGGAGGTGGCTGAGGGCTATGTTTTCTTCCCAAGTAATATGTCTCCGTGAAGGCAAGTCTCAGAAATATGTGTTAGTAAGTGGGAACAAATGCAGTCACTTGTCCTGTAAGCCCAATGAAGTCTTTATCCTCTATCCTGATGGGAAGGTACATTGACAGCAACTTGCATGAAAGTTTCACTTGAGACAGATGTGAAAATATCCTAGCAACGGGAATCACCTAACCTTCCTAGTCAGGTGATAAAATCTTCCTTTATGTAGCTGGACACAGGACTAAGCCAGAATCCTAAGTCAAGGACACTATGCAGAGAGATTCAGTTGGGGTCCCTAGATTCCAGGACCCTTTCGGTCATACTGCAGAAGTGCTGATGACACTATTTTGAGCCATTCCACCTATCTCTAATACTGTTTCTAATATCTTAATTAATAATTATTAGATGCTAATAAAGAATAAGTAATAAGATAAAGATAACCACCTCACATGTAAGAGCTGCTTCTGGAATATGGCTTTTCATTAGTCTTTTAGAGGTTAAACACCTCTGAGATGTGTATTCCCATGAGGCTACTTCAGTCAAACTCACCACTCTAGAATGTGGATTCAGACTGACTAATGTGTACATACCTGTCACCCTGTCCATGCAGAAGGGTGATTATAACAGATGGCTAATATCAAGTTCATTATAACAGATGATTTCTGAGGTTCCATCCAAACCTAAGATTCAACAATTCTATTCTGAAAGGTCCTAATAAACGTACTTGTTTCTCAGCACAACTTCTCATCCTTAAGTCACCTCTTTCTGGAAACCCTTCTGAATCCCCAGGCCAAGTCAGTGCCTTTCCCCTCCCTGTGCCCTGGTGGAAGTACACGTCTCTATTGTGGCATCTTATTTCAGTTCCAGAAACACACACTGAGAATTCTAGCCTTGGTGAAATAGCTTCCATTTTCTTTTACGCACACCGACCTAACTGATTTCCCAAATTTTAACGATTGGAGTAATGCCATCACCGTGTTGGTGTTTGGCGGTGAGGGGCATAACTGCCTAACATCTGTATGATTTTTTTGTTTAAATTGGCACACTTTCTCTTTAAATCTGAGTATCTTCTTTAGCTTTATCACAGAGTGTTACTCACAGAACCATGGTTTTAATGTGCTAAGTGTGCATTCTTCACCCATTAAAATAAATGCATAACTAAATATCTGAAATAAAATGTTAAGAATTAGTGCATATTTAAAATGAAAAAGGATCATCTGTGTGCTGCCCAAAGTCAGCTCTTGTTTCTCTGGTGGCCCGTGCACAGCACGGTGGGAACCATTGCTGTGTTGTCTTGCCCGTCTCCCCACCAGACAGTGAGTCCCTGGGGCACGGAGATAGGCTTTCATCTCTGCATCACCACGTCAGTAAACCTGGTGCCTAGTGCATAATATGCATTCAATAAATGTTTGATGAATGAATGTGTCTCTCATGAGCACAAGTGAAATACCATTAGCAAACACAAATATTTGCTATTTTTTCCCACTTTGATTTCTAACTTCTGATGGGCTCTTCAGCACTCCGACATGGAATCAAACCGTAAGTACCAGAACACCTATAAGTGAAGTGAAGCCTATTTTTCTGCCTCCTACAACTTTTTTTTATATGACTGAACTCTATTTATTTAATTTCCCTAATGTTAAGAAGAAAGAAATGAAATGAATTAACATTGTAAATGATTTTTTAAAAATTAGCTGATAGAAGGCTCAACATACCTTCACAATGTAAAATAGTATAAAGAATTTTAAGAGCGAGTTTCCAAGGAGAAAATGGTGATTGAAAGAAAGCAGTGATCATATTATTGTCTCAGTTTCCCCAGAGAAGCACAAAAAGTGAATTCAAAGGCCCTGGTTTCCCTCCCCAAATGCTGACTAGCCCAAGATAAATAATGCACTTAGAGGGAAAAAAATAATAATTTTAGTAAAGCTCTATAAGGAAGTACATTTAGGAGAAAACTTTCCAATGTCTGGAAGCATGCCTATGCATGGCCAAGTTAGTCTTGTTATTTGGGATAAATCTCTGTTTCTAACTTTTTTTTCTTTATTATGCCCCCCAACTTCCTTTAAACAAAATTTAATGATTCCATTTTTAAAAAAAAAATCTTTTTCAATCTACATTGGTTTCAAAAAGCAAATGTCCCAAATTAAATCATTCAACTAAAAGTTATAAATTTTTCTTCCATTTATTAGATTCTCTTTAAATTACATAGGAACATATAACTTTGTTTGAGGTTTGTCTCTCCATTGATTCCAAAAATGAAAAGTTGAAATTTAAACAAATATTTATCTCACTGTAGTACCTACCCTGAACTTTTCTGCATGGTACTTACTGTTTTCCTTTCAGATTGAAGCATTTGTATTTCATCACTAAAGCCTTTTTAAGATTCACTATTTCTAATTTGGGTGTTGATTAATTCTATAGACATTAGTAAGAAACATTGAGTATAAAAGTCTAAGTATTTAGATGTATAAAAAGCAGCTAATGGACACAACTCCCTTCACCATAGCTTCAAAGAAAATGAAATACCTAGGTATATACCTAACAAAGGAGGTGAAGGACCTCTATAAAGAAAATTATGAAATCCTAAGAAAGGAAACAGCAGAGGATCTTAATAAATGGAAGAATATACCATGCTCATGGCTGGGAAGAATCAACATTGTTAAAATGTCTATACTTCCCAAAGCAATCTACCTTTTTAATGCCATC
>CAUYON010047063.1:0-10721 GCA_963573935.1 Arctocebus calabarensis
AAAAAAAAAAAAATAGCCGGGCGCTGTGGCGGGCGCCTGTAGTCCCAGCTACTAGGGAGGCTGAGGCAAGAGAATCGCTTAAGCCCAAGAGCTGGAGGTTGCTGTGAGCAGTGTGACGCCACGGCACTCTACCCAGGGCGATAACGTGAGATTCTGTCTCTACAAAAAAATAAAAAAATAAAATGAGTCAAATTTATCGGTGGGGTTAAACAATATTTTATTTATTCTTTCTTTTTTTTTTTTTTAGAGACACAGTCTCACTTTATCGCCCTCAGTAGAGTGTCCTGGCATCACAGCTCACAGTAACCTCCAACACCTGGGCCTAGGCGATTCTCTTGCCTCGGTCTCCTGAGTAGCTGGGACGACGGGCGCCCACCACAAAGCCAGGCTATTTTTTTGTTGTTGCAGTTTGTCTGGGCCAGGTTTGAACCCTCCATCCCCGGTATTTGGGGCTGGCGCCCTACTCACTGAACCACAGGAGCTTCCCTAAACAATATTTTATTTTATTTTATTTTTTGAGACAGAGCCTCAAGCTGTCATCCTGGGTAGAGCACTCTGGTATCACAGCTCACAGCAACCTCAAACTCCTGGGCTCAAGCGATTCTCCTGCGTCCGCCTCCCAAGTGGCTGGGACTATAGGCGCCCACCACAATGCCCAGCTATTTTTATTCTTTTTTTTTTTGCAGCTTTTCGGCTGCGGCTGGGTATGAACCTGCCACCTTCCGTGTATGGGGCTGGCGCCCTTACTCACTGAGCCACAGGTGCCACCCAGCCCAGCTATTTTTTGGTTGCAGCTGTCATTGTTGTTTGGCAACTGGGGGCTGGATTCGAACCCTTCGGCTCAGGTGTATGAGGCTGGCACCTTAGCCACTTGAGCCACAGGCGCTGAGCTGTAAACAATATTTTAAATTTTATTTTCAACATGGTAAATTTCAAAAAGCTCTAAAAGGTATATAGAGATGAGTGAATTTCCCTCTCATTCCTCTTTTTCAGTTCTCCAGTGTCTTTAGTATCCTTCCAGTAGTTGGCAAGATGCTGAAGGCAAGGGAGGGCTTTTATTATTTTTATTATTATAATTTTAAATTTTTATTATTATTTTTTTTATAGAGACAGAGTCTCATTTTATCACCCTTGGTAGAGTGCCGTGGCGTCACACAGCTCACAGCAACCTCTAACTCTTGGGCTTAGGCGATTCTCTTGCCTCAGCCTCCGGAGTAGCTGGGACTACAGGCACCTGCCACAACACCAGGCTATTTTTCTGTTTTGCAGTTCAGTGAGGCCGGGTTTGAGCCCACCACCTTTGGTATATGGGGCCGGCACCCTAATCGATGAGCCACAGGCGCCGCCCTATTTTTATTATTTTTATTTTTTTTAAGGGAGGGCTTTTATTTTTATTTATTTATTTTTGAGGCAGAGCCTCAAGCTGTCACCCTGGATAGAGTGTGTGGCATCACAGCTCACAGCAACCTCCAATTCCTGGGCTCAAGCGAGTCTCCTTTCTCTGCCTCCCAAGTAGCTAGGACTACAGGCGCCCGCCACAACATCTGACCATTTTTTGGTCGCAGCCGTCATTGTTGTTGGCGGGCCGGGCTGGATTCGAACCCGTCAGCTCAGGCGTTTGTGGCTGGCGCCTTAGCCCGTTGAGCCACAGGCTCTGAGTGAGACAAGGGAGGGCTTTTATATACATATAAGGCCTTGACAAGGGACCCACATGCTACAGTCACTTTTTCTATCATCTGTTTCCTTAAAAGTATCGAGATGCTAAGCTCTGAATAAGACCCTGATTCTCCTTTTATAAATTGTACTTAATTTATATATATATATATATTTTTTATTTTTTATTTTTTTTTTTTTTGAGACCGAGTCTCATTTTGTCACCTCACAGCAACCTCAATCTCTTGGGCTGAAATGATTCTTTTGCCCTCAGCTTTCTGAATAGCTGGGACTACAGGCTCCCACCACAACGCCGGATATTTTTTGTTGCAGTTGTCATTGTTGGTTAGCTGGCCCGGTCCTGGTTCTAACCTGCCACTCCTGGTGTATGTGGCTGGACCAGTAACCACTGTGGTGCTACAAGCACCGAGCCAGCCCGGCAATTTTTTGTTGTTGTTGTAGAGACAGAGTCTCACTTTATCGCCCTCCATAGAGTGCTGTGGCGTCACACAGCTCACAGCAACCTCCAGTTCTTGGGCTTAGACGATTCTCTTGCCTCAGCCTCCCAAGTAGCTGGGACTATAAGTGCCCGCCACACGCCTGGCTAATTTTTTTTTTTTTTTTTTTTGGTAGGGACAGAGTCTGATTTTATCGCCCTCAGTAGAGTGCCGTGGCGTCCCACAGCTCACAGCAACCTCCAACTCCTGGGTTTAGGCGATTCTCTTGCCTCAGCCTCCCGAGTAGCTGGGACTACAGGCGCCCACCACAACGCCTGGCTATTTTTCCGTTTTGCAGTTTGGCAGAGGCCAGATCTGAACCTGTCACCTTCGGTATATGGGGCCGGCGCCCTACTTGATGAGCCACAGGCGCCGCCAGCGTCTATATTTTAGAGAAGGGTTTTGCTCTTGCTCAAGCTAGACTTGAACTGGTGAGCTCAGGCCATCCACCCGTCTGAGCCTCCCAGAGTGCTGGGATTACAGGCATGAACCATTGCACCCGGCCTGTACTTATTTTTTTGAGACAGGGTCTTACTCTATCGCCCTAGGGAGAGTCCCCTGGCATCATCGCAGCACATAGCAACGTCAAAGTCTTGGGCTCAGGCTATCTTCTTAACTCAGCCTCCCCACTAGATGGGACTACATGCGCCTGCCACAAAGCCGGGCTAGTTTTTCTATTTTTAGTAGAGACGGGTCTTGGTCTTGCCAGGGATAGTCTCTAAACATTCCTCCAGCTTCTGCCTCCCAGGGTGCTAGGATTACAGGCGTGAGCCACCGTGCCAGGCCTGTATCAATTTTTTAATCTCCACTTTTATTCTTTTCCCTTCTGGGCTGGCAAGACCTCCTTTCATTCAGTTCGTCCCTAATTGAGGCTCCTTGCCCTGTCTATTGGGGCAGGGGAAACACCGCCACCCTTTTTTGGGGAGAAACCCTTGTATCTTTCAAAGTGTAGTCACCCTACCACTTTAACATGACAATGGAGTAATTAGGAAGTTGAAAAGCGCCCCTTCCGTCGGCTTTGGAGGCCTTCTCCAGCCGCCAGTTGTCCCAGCCTCTGGGTGGGCGTTTCCTGCGGCAGGAGATACTTCCTTGGGGTTTCTCTGCAGTTTGAGCCCTTCTACTAGTTCCTTTCTACCGACCTTATTCATGTGTCCCCAGTGGACATAGGCGCCTTTGCTCCCTGTGGGGATACAGACGTATATACTCCCGAGATCTCCACCCCCAGATTCCCCTAGTGTGTGGGGAACGTGGGAAGTGGAAGTGCTGACTGAGGAGTTAGCTCGGGTACAGGTGTTGTGGGTTGGGTGCGACCTGGACAGCCGTTGGTCTCCAGGTTGAGAGGAACGGCGGGAACAAGGCCTGGGTTTCCTCTAGGGCTTGCGGAGGACCCCGCGGGCCATCGACTGGAGCTGGGAGCACAGCTCAGCCTTCCGCCGGAGCCGAGGAGCCAGCGCGAGGAGGGGCTGCCGGGCGGCGCGGGCGGCGGGGCAGGGCGGGGCGACCGGGCTGCGGCCTGCTCAGCTGGCGCGGGGGGAGCGCCGGCCGCTGAGCCCAGGACCGTAGCCAGGGGGCGCTGCAGCCTCCCGCTCGCCCGCCCCCCGGTAGGCGGGGCCGCGCTCTCCCCGCAGCCGCCGCCGCCGCCGCAGCCGCCTCCTGGGCCGCCCCGTGTCCCCGGTGGAGCCGCTGCCGCCGCCGCCGGGAGCTCGATGCGGACGGAGCTCGGCCCAGGCCATGGGGATCCTCAGCATCACAGACCAGGTCAGCCCTCCTGCCCTTCCGCGCTTCCTCCTTCAGTGCTCTGCGCCGCCGCCACGCGAGCCCGGGGATGTGCGGCCTAGACTGGGCCGGAGCCCAGGACTGCAGCTCCCGCCCCGCCCCATGCCGCGCTCCCCTCAACCGAGCCGGTGTCCTTGGGGACCCGGCAACCGGCGGAGGCACCGCGGAAGCCCGCTTCAGCCGGGACCCCCACGGCGGAGCCCCTCCAGCGACGTCCCCCCCCAAAGGTTGCTGCTCCCCCACCCCCACCGCGGCTCCGCTACGGCCGGCTCCCTGAATGCGGGTTCTGCTTGCAGCCGCCCCTGGTCCAGGCCATCTTTAGCCGAGATGTAGAGGAAGTGCGTTCCCTCCTCTCGCAGAAGGAGAACATCAATGTGCTGGTGAGTTGGGAGCAAGGAGGGTGGCGAGCCCAGAATCCGGTGATCTGGACCGCTCGCTTGGGGCGGCTCCGGTCTCTGCTGAGATGAGGCCGCAGCTCTTTCCACCCTGGGGTGTGAGCCAGCTCTGCATTTGGGATGGAGAGCAGCAGGTTAGTTAGGCTTTGGAGTCTAGGCCTGTGGGTCTGAGGATGTGCAGAAACGGTGTTCTTCTCTTAACCATTGGGGTCTGCAGCGACCCTAACCCCTCCTGGAAAAAGGAGCGGCCCTGTGGCCCTGACTCCACCCTCCCTTAAGGTGCTTATCTTTGACGCTCTGTACCGGGTTTAGGACTCTGCTACGGGAGGAGAGTGTGGATCCTGGAGCTCTGAGACTTGGGCTCGGGTCCTTGACAGTTTTCCACCAGCCGCTCCTCTTTTCTGCCTTCCCAGGACCAAGAGAGGCGAACCCCATTGCATGCTGCTGCCTACGTAGGCGATGTCCCCATCCTCCAGTTGCTACTGATGTCAGGTGAAAGTGGGGAGCTGGAAGGTGTGGCATCTAGGGAGGGTGGGGGAGGAGTCTCCTTTGATATCCAAGGATTGATCTCTGGTACGTGGTCCCAGGTGCGGCACCAGCCCCATCCAGATTACCTGGCCTGGTTACTGGCTTTCTTCCCACCCCCTCACCACCTGCCATCAAAATAGGAAATTATATCCCTACAGGTGCTAATGTAAACGCTAAGGACACACTGTGGCTGACCCCTCTTCATCGTGCTGCTGCCTCCCGAAATGAGGTATGAGCCTCCTACCTTTTTTCATCCTTCTATGAAGGATGAGTTGATTAAAAGTGGTGGTTAAAGGTTGGAGAGCCTCAATCCTCTGCCCTACAAGCTGTTCCACCCCAGGTAGGGAGGAGACCAGTTCTTGGCCCCTCCTTCCTATCCCCAAAACCAGTTGGTAAGGGGGCTGAATGCTGCCAGCTGATGTGACGTCAGGGAGAGCTTAACACTGGGCTGGCAGACTGCGGGGGCCCTGCTGCCAGGCCTGAGTGACTCATGCCTCCCTGGGGGGCCACCTTGAGTCTGATCCCCCCTCTGGGCACTAAAATCTCTTTCCTTATGAGGGGGGATGGGCATGGTGATCTGTTGCATCCCTGTCCCTCAAACATTGTGAAAGTTGACAGTACAGGGGCCAAACACATTTCATTTGTTGGGTCCTACGCCCTGTTCCCTACAGCCCAGAAA
Source organism: Arctocebus calabarensis (assembly GCA_963573935.1). Taxonomy (NCBI): domain Eukaryota; kingdom Metazoa; phylum Chordata; class Mammalia; order Primates; family Lorisidae; genus Arctocebus; species Arctocebus calabarensis. Next base: position 5,529 of record CAUYON010047063.1, read on the forward strand.
AGAGGCAAAAGGAGACCCTTCCCCCAATTCAGTCATCACTGGCTCCAACCACCAGGGGGAGGGGCTGAGGCCATTGGGAATGAGGTGGGTGGTGGTTGGGGCATTTTAGCCTGTATTTTGGAGAGGAACCAGTATGTGTTTGCTTGCTGAGGTAATGGAAATGATTTTAGTGCCTATGAAAGGGCTAAGGAGTGTGTTTAGCTCATTAATGTAGCAAGGGTATTTAGTTTTCCTGGAAGTAGTAGGGGGTGGGAAGTACAGCTCTGCTGGTGTGGATTTTCTTGGGAATGGATTTGTATAGTAGAGGAAAATTTTCAGGGTCTGGATTAGCAAGTGGTACAAGGTGACACAAGGAAGGAGTCCTTGTTTTCCTCAGCAAGGTAAGGAAGACTTTAAGCTTTAAGAAGATCCAGAAGTTGGAAGTAGATATGGAAAGACTAGATATGTTGGAAAAATGAGGAGAAACTGTGGTGGGGGAATGGGGTCATGTGTGCCATACTGACTGATCCCTCCTCCGTTTCCTGTTGTTTTACCCTCTTGTTCCCCTTTGTCTTTTACTCCCTGCTCCATAACAGAAGGTGCTGGGGCTGCTGCTGGCACATTCAGCAGATGTGAATGCCCGGGACAAGCTGTGGCAGACACCACTGCATGTGGCTGCAGCCAACCGGGCCACCAAGTGTGCTGAGGCTCTGGCACCCCTGTTGAGCAGCCTCAACGTGGCTGACAGGAGTGGGCGCAGCGCTCTGCACCATGCCGTGCATAGTGGGCATCTCGAGGTGAGGAGTGCTCTGATCCAGGCCAGCCCAGTACTGGCATTTCCTTACCTTCCTGTCACCTTTTCCTGCTTCTGGGCCATCAGGTCTGGGAGAGAAGCAGTCAACATCATTATAAACACTCTGGCTCAAGCACCAAATGAATGAGTGGACGAGATTGAAAGTGTTGATTTGAACTTCAGGAGGCTGACAAAACTCCCTGATGTAGCATACAAAATTTTGGCATAGGCTTGGTGCCTGTGGCTCAACAGGCTAAGGCGCTAGCCACGTATACCTGAGTTGGTAGGTTCAAATCCAGCCTGGGACGCCAAACCACAATGATGCCAAACAAAAAAAAATGGCCAGGCACTGTAGCGGGCGCCTGTAGTCCCAGCTACTTGGGAGGCGGAGGCAAGAGACTCGCTTGAACCCCGGAATTGGAGGTTGCTGTGAGCTGTGATGCCACAGCGCTCTATCCAGGGTGACAGCTTGAGGCTCTGTCTCAAAAAAAAAAAAAATTGGCATAAATGTTTCTCTAAAGAAAGAGAAACACATTTTCAAAGCCTTATAAGAGTTTAAGAACCCTCAAATCACCTGAAGAGATTCCCTGGAGTTTCCCTGGAAGTTTAAAGTCTGTTTGGTATCTCCTTCTCAGTGGCTGCTTCTGCTATTTCCTTTAGTCCTCCACATTATGCTCAAGAACACAGGTTGCCTCAGTCTTCTCAGGAGATGAGGCCTCTGCTCCTAGGTATTTATCAGCATGAACCTGGCATTGAACAGGTTTGTTTTATATCCCGATACAGACAGTGAACCTGCTTCTCAACAAAGGAGCCAGCCTGAATGTCTGTGACAAAAAGGAGCGGCAGCCTCTGCACTGGGCAGCTTTTCTAGGTGAGAGAGAATACATGGGAAAATCAGGAATTGGACATTTAGGATTTGCAGGGAAGGAATATGGGCTGCAGTCTTTGGAGAGAGGAGCTCAGGGCCTTAGAATAAACTCTACCTCCTTGAGACTGTCCTTTCTTTTCTCAGGGCATTTGGAGGTCCTGAAACTACTGGTAGCACGAGGAGCAGACCTTGGCTGCAAGGACCGCAAGGGCTATGGACTCCTCCATACAGCTGCTGCCAGTGGCCAGATAGAAGTGGTGAAGTACCTGCTTCGGATGGGGGCTGAGGTCAGGGCACGGAGCATGGGGGCTGGGGACTGGGCAGGCAGAGGAAGGTCAGGGTCTATTGTGGCAGTACAAAGGTGCTGGGGGTGATAGTGTGGTTTGGAGGCCGGGAAAATGTGAAGTGTCTGAGTAATACTTACTGTAAGTAATAGCGCCTCCTTCAGTCTTTTGGGTCAGGAACCAGAGGGGACTGAGGCAGTCGTTGGAGTTTTGGGACTCTCTAGGCTATATGTGCCAGCTTCTACTTTGTTTTAACTGATACCTCCCTTACCCTCACCCCTGGAAATCCAGATCGATGAACCCAACGCTTTTGGAAACACAGCTTTGCACATCGCCTGCTACCTGGGTCAAGATGCTGTGGCTATTGAGCTGGTGAACGCAGGAGCCAATGTCAACCAGCCAAATGACAAGGGCTTCACTCCACTGCATGTGGCTGCAGTCTCCACCAATGGCGCTCTCTGCTTGGAGCTGTTGGTCAATAACGGGGCTGATGTCAACTACCAGGTGCCTGAAGGGATGAGGCTTAGACCAGTGGTGAGAGGAACCTGGCTGTTGGGGTCCAAATCATGTCTGGATAGCTTTCCTGGGAACTGTCCCCTTGCTCAGGACTCAGGAGAGTGTGGGCTGAGAAGATGCCCATATGATCTCTATGTCCTCAAAGGTGTGTCCTTTGAACGGGGGAACAGGGCATTTTTTGCTTTGCACTGAAAAAAGCTACCATGTTTCTACAGAGCAAAGAAGGGAAAAGTCCTCTGCATATGGCTGCGATCCATGGCCGTTTCACCCGCTCCCAGATCCTCATCCAGAACGGTAGGGACTGCTGAGAGACTTGTGCTCTCGTCTCCTCCTCCCCCAGGGAACTCATCCCTAGAAGCCCCTACTTGCCACCTTCTTCCACCCTCTTCTAGTCAGGATAGGCACTTGGAACTCTGGAAATGTCCCTGTTCTTCCCTGCCAGCCTCCTAAGGCCTATAAACCAGATAATGCATTTAGAGGGCTGGGCCTGGCACCAGCTGCTTAATAAACACTAGGTGGTAGCTGAGCAGTAGAGTGGTCTTCAACCTGAGCTCTGCCTGAGTTTGTGTGTGCCCCTCTCTCAGGCAGTGAGATTGATTGTGCTGACAAGTTTGGGAACACGCCATTGCATGTGGCTGCTCGCTACGGACACGAACTGCTCATCAGCACCCTCATGACCAATGGCGCAGATACTGCCCGGTAAGTTGGGGCCCCTAACCCCACTCTGGGCTCTTCAGATCTATACAGATAGCTCACATCAAACACAGAGGCACAAAGAAGCTTGCCAAAGGGACACTGCTGTCCTGCCCCCTAAGATGGTGGTGGGCCACAAAAGAGGTCTATGATTAGTCTTTCCATAGTCCAAGGACTGAGTTCCTAAACTTCTTCCCAGGCGCGGGATCCATGACATGTTCCCTCTGCACTTAGCTGTTCTCTTTGGATTCTCTGACTGTTGTCGTAAGCTGCTTTCCTCAGGTATGTCCCAACTGGCTGGGGCTCAGGCAGGTGTAAAGGAGAGCACAGGCCTTTGTCTTGCTGCTTCATGCTCTCAGATGTGATCTGTGACTGGTCTGTCCTCAGGTCAGCTGTACAGCATTGTATCTTCACTCAGCAATGAGCATGTGCTTTCAGCTGGGTTCGACATCAATACACCTGACAACCTTGGCCGCACCTGTCTTCATGCTGCTGCTTCTGGAGGGTGAGTTCTCTTTCCTCTCAGGCCTTGAGAAGAGAGTAGGCAGGGGTCTGAGCCTCTCATTCTTGCCTGCCTAGATCTATGCCCCATCTCACAATGAGAGCAGTCACAGCAGAAAGGGCTGTTTAGTTCCATCTTGCCTCATCCCCTCCCTCAGCCTATGGCTGCTCCTTGAGGTTCTAACTCATCTTCCTTTTAGGAATGTTGAATGTCTTAATTTGCTGTTGAGCAGTGGAGCTGACTTGAGGAGGAGAGACAAATTTGGAAGGTGTGTTAATATGCAGGGAGTGTCTGATGAGATAGAAAGTGGTAAAGGGAGAATGTTACAAGCAGCATTTGGATCTGTCCCTGATTCTCTTACCTATCCTGCTTCACTCCTTCCCCAGGACCCCACTGCACTATGCAGCCGCCAATGGTAGCTACCAGTGTGCAGTGACACTGGTGACTGCTGGGGCAGGTGTCAATGAGGCCGACTGTAAAGGCTGCTCTCCCCTGCACTATGCTGCTGCCTCTGACACTTATAGGAGGTAAGACTCCCACTTTGGCCCTTCTCAATGCCATTCACATCCCTGAACCTCCCCCTGACCTTTTCTCTCTCTTCCCTAGAGCGGAACCCCACACACCTTCCAGCCATGACCCCGAGGAGGATGAGCCGCTGAAGGAGTCCCGCAGGAAGGAGGCTTTCTTGTAAGAGGAGACCCCTGGGACGTGTTTTCCCCGTAGTGCTGTCTTTGATCTACCATTCTAATCCCACCTCTTCTGAATCTCCATCACCACATCTCTGCTGCCATCCTGCTGGTCAGTCAGCAGTGGTTTATTTATTTTTCTGTTTTAAGACTGAGTCTCATTGTGTTGCCCTTGGTGGAGTACTATGGCGTCACAGCTCACAGCAACCTCAAACTCTTGGCCTCAAGCAATTCTCTTGCCTAAGCCTCCCAAGTAGCTGAGACTACAGGCGCCCTCCACAACGCCCGGCCATTTTTTGGTTGCAGCCATCATTGTTGTTTGGCAGACCCGGGCTAGATTCAAACCTGCCAGCTCAGGTGTACATGGCTGGTGCCTTACCCCGTTGAGCCACAGGAGCTGAGTCTGTTTCACATTCTTTCTTAGCAATAATTCCACCTCACCTCTCAAGTTACTGGGATTGCAGGTGTGAGTCCCAGTGCTCAGCTCCTAGCAGTGTATTTTGAGCACTCTGATATGACTCAGATTGGACAAAGAAAAAAGTACGAGACATAGGGTGGCGTCTGTGGCTCATCGAGTAGGACGCCAGCCCCATATACTGAAGGTGGCAGGCTCAAACCTGGCCTCAGCCGAACTGCAAAACAGAAAAATAGGCTCCGCGCCTGTGGCTCAATGGGCTAAGGTGCCAGCCACGTACACCTGAGCTGGCGGGTTCGAATCCAGCCTGGGCCCGCCAAACAACAATGGTGGCTGCAACCAAAAAATGGCCAGGCGTTGTGGCGGGCGCCTGTAGTCCCAGCTACTTGGGAGGCAGAGGCAGGAAACTCGCTTGAGCCCAGGAATTGGAGGTTGCTGTGAGCTGTGATGTCATGGC
>CAUYON010047064.1:0-30073 GCA_963573935.1 Arctocebus calabarensis
AGCCTGGGTGAATTTTTTATGAGAAGGACTCCCCAGGCAATTGAAACAGTATCAAAAATACACTACTGGGACCTGATCAAACTAAAAAGCTTTTGCACTGCCAAGAACACAGTAAGTGTAGCAGGCAGACAGCCCTCAGAATGGGGGAAAATATTTGCAGGTTATGCCTCTGACAAAGGATTAATAGCTAGAATACACAGAGAACTCAAACATAGTAGCAAGAAAAGAACAAGTGATCCCATCTCAGGGTGGGCAAAGGACTTGAAGAGAAACTTCTCTAAAGACAGGCTCACAACCTACAGACACATGAAAAAATGCTCATCATCCTTAATTAGCAGTGAAATGCAAATCAAAACTACTTTGAGATATCATCTAACTCCAGTAAGATTAACCCACATAACAAAATCCCAAAATCAGAGATGCTGGCATGGATATGGAGAAAAGGGAACACTTCTACATTGCTGGTAGGAATGCAAACTAATACATTCCTTTTGGAAGGATGTTTGGAGAATACTCAGAGATCTAAAAATAGACCTGCCATTCGACCCTACAATTCCTTTACTAGGTATATATCCAGAAGACCTAAAATCACGTCATAATAAAGATATCTGTTGCAGAATGTTTATTGCAACCCAATACATAATTGCTAAGTTGTGGAAGAAGCACAAGTGCCCATCGACCCATGAATGGATTAATAAATTGTGGTACATGTATACATGTATACATGGAATATTATGCAGCCTTAAAGAAAGATGGAGACTTTACCTCCTTCATGTTTCCATGGATGGAACTGGAACATATTCTTCTTAGCAAAGTATCTGAAGAATCAAAGAAAAATTATCCAATGTACTCAGCCTTAATATGAAGCTAATTTGTAGCTTTCATATGAAGGCTAAAACCCAATTATAACACAAGTATTTGGGGGAAAGGGCAAGGGAGGGGAGGTGAAGGGGGAGGATGGGTGGAGGGAGGGCGATTGGTGGGATTGCACCTGGTGCATCTTATAAGGGTACAGGTGAAACTTACTAAATGTAGAATACCAATGTCTACATATAGAGATTATGAAAATGCCATGAAGGCTATGTTAAACAGTTCAATGAAAATATTTCAGTTTGTATATGAAGTCATCCCATTTTGCCCCATGATTGCACTAATGTACACAATTATGATTTAATAAAAATAAAAAAAATCAGATAAAGTTTGATCACTGATCACAATGTAATTAAACTAGAAATCTGGGCCAGGGACAATGAGTGGCTCACACTTGTAATCACAGCACTCTGGGAGCCCAATGTGGGTTAATTGCTCAATAGTTCAAGACCAGCCTGAGCAAGAGCAAGACCCCATCTCAACTAAAAATAGAAAAACTATCTGTGCATTGTGGTAGGCGCCTGTGGTCCCAGCTACTTAGAATACTGAGGCCAGGAGATCCTTTGAGCCCAGAATTTGAGGTTGCAGTGAGCTAGGCTGATGCAAGAACAGTCTCCCTGCAGCAACAGTGTGACACTCTCAAAAAAACCCCTAGAAATCTGTAACAGTGTGGCACATCAATGTGAGACTCTCAAAAAAATAAATTAAAACCCTAGAAATCAGTAACAGATAAATGGAAAAACCTCCACACATTTTTCAATTAAACAAAGCACTTCTAAATAACCCCTAGATCAAAGAAGAAATCATAATGGAAATAAAATGTTTTAAAGTGAATTGTAATAAAAAATGTGTGAGATGTGACAAATTTAGAAGATTTATAATATTCAAAGGTGTTACAAGTAAAATAAAGTGTGACAAATATCAGTGATCTAAATATCTCCCAAAAAGGAAGAAGGAGAATTAATAAAATAGAAAAAATATATAACAGAAAGTATTAAAAAATTGGTTTTCAAATTATTTTTATTCATTTTCTTTCAGATTAATATGAAGGTATGAATGATTAGGTTACCTTGTCAACATTTGTTAAGTAAAGTTCAAGTTGTATTTGAGCCCTTCACCCACGGTTGAGCCCAGTAGGTGAGAGTTTAACAATCCCCCACCCTCCTCCCCTTTCCTCTTTCTCTCCTCTTCCCTCCAAGTAGTGTCCCTTTAATTCAACATTGTCAATAAGAAGCCACTTACTACATATAGCTACTGAGCACTTGAAATGTACTAGCACTACTGAGGAACCAAATTTATTTCCTTTACTTTAAATTTCAATGTAGCCACAACAGGGTGGCAGCTAGCACAGATGCTAAGTGCTGGTGACAAGGGACTGTGCTCGCTTTCCCAGCATTTTGGAAGCCCCAGATTTATAACCTGGCCTGGAATGATGCATAGATGAAGAAGAATTAAAATGAGACTCATACACACCAAAATACCAAATGACTATGAGACAGCCTCCCCAGATGCAGAGTTTACAAAGGAAATGATCAATTGCACTGGTTTTATGATTCTTGGGAACCCTCAGAAAGATAAAGGCTATCAAAAAAGAATGAAAAGCTTGGAGAGGGGAAAGAACGTGATGTAGAGATTTTTTTTGGAGAAAGACACTGCTACTTCTACCTTGGTTTCTGCCTGTGCCCCTCCCAGAGTTTGATAGGACAAAAGATAACAAGGATTTCTTGTAGACACAGGAAAGAGAGAGCTGGACCAAAGATGGTTAAATCCCATCCAAGAAGATTTCCTAGGAGAGCAAGGGGCATCACCAGCAGAAAAAGATAGGGTGCCCCAGAGTATGGGAGTAAATGTTTAAGAACCAGCTCTGTGGAAACAAACAAAAAAAAAAAGGAAGAAAAACCTCCATTTTTTTGCAGTTTCAGTTTCCTGGGTGTAAATACTCCCACATGGCAAATTTCTAGCTGCCAGTTTGAATGTGTAGTTGGAAATAATATGCACACTCAGCTTTCATGAACTGATGGTGCTGTAAACCAGCTCTGGCACTCCAGAGGGAAGACCACCAAGTTCTGAACCAAGAGGATAGGGGGAAGCAGCTTCGTAGAAAACAGAGGGAACCCCTCCTAATCCTACATGTGCATGTGAGTGGTCCCCAGTGTTCAGCATAACTGCAGACCCCAAGAGAGAGAGGGAATGAATTTTACCCACTTTCCACACCATGGGAGAAATCCACTCAGCCAAGTCAAAGCTTTCCTTTCTATGTACCTTCATGCCTTCTTCTCTGCCTCTTCAGCTTTTGCAGGACATAAAATAGCAGTTTGGGAATCTGCAAGAAGATAAATTGGGGAAAGAACAAAACTTCAATGACAGGCAGCTGCCAACCCCCAGCCTTAGCCTGCTAAAGAAATGGAGACATTTCACCTCTGAATAAAGACATTGATTAACATCATGTACTGGATTTATTCTAGTTACTGAATCAATATTGTGTATTATGACTTAAAATGACCATAGGAACATCTATTATTTTCTAAACTTTTTCTGGGGGCAAGGGACAAATTTAGAGAAGCAGTGGAAGCTAAAACTAATGATAGGGTTGAAACTTCATTACACTATGGGCTGTACATGCTCAACATAATTTTGACAAAAATGTTCTCCTGGATGAAGACACATCAGAAAAATAGAACCATGTGTGAGTGTCACTTTTCCCCACATCTTCATCTTCATACCTGATTATTGTTAATATGTAAAATCAACACCATAGGGATAATTGGAACCATGTTCCTTATACAGAGACAAGATATGATATTTGGGACAGGGTGGCAGCAAAGTGGTCACATAATTTTATTCTTTTTTTTTTTTTTTTTTTGAGACAGAGTCTCACTCTGTTGCCTAGACTAGAGTGCCATAGCATCTGCCTAGCTCACAGCAACCTCAGACTCCTGGGTTTGTGGACTCCTCCTGCCTCAGACTCCTGAGTATAGGCATACACCATAATGTGCTGCTAACTATTTTGTTTTTAGTAGAGATGGAGGTCTCCATTTTGCTCAGGCTAGTCTCAAACTCCTAAGTTCAAGCAATCTACCTGCCTCAGCCTCTTAGCATGTTAGGATTACAGGCATGAGCCACTGCACTCCACCAAGGTCACATAATCTAAAGTCCCTGACCTAAATGATGTGTGCACTTGGTATTTGCATACAACCAACAAAATGGGAATCAGTATGATCCCTTCATGTGTAGGACAATAAGTCCTATGAAATCTCGCATCATTCAAGTCTGATTATCATATTTTTCTTTCTAAAAATACCTTTTAAAAAGTTATTAGCAGAAAAGAAAATAGACATTTCAAGGAGTATTTCAAAGTTCTCAAAATCAAATGAATAGTTTCTTTACATTCAATCTCCAAGCAAGCCTCCACTTTCTTAGATTTTAAGGGGAAAGGTGAGGTGGTGATGTTAAATAGGCTATGAATTAGAAAGTGGCAAGTAAGAGGTAGAGCAACATGGCAGATCAGAAGAATTGTTCAGCTGAGCTCTCCCAGTACAACTGGGGAAAAAGATAGAACCCAACCATATCTGTCATGGGATCCTTGCCTGGAGTCATAGCTCATGGAGCACAGTGAAGAGTTGGTGAGCTGGATAAAGTGGTGCAAATCTGACCCATTAGGCAAGTGATTGCTACTACCAGGAACAGTTGACCACCCCCCATGGAGGTCCAAGATGGGAGGAAGTCTTTCTGGAGTTTTCAGTTTTGTCAGGAAGCTGCAAGTTGAGTGGAAAGCTTGGAAGAGTGGGCAGACTCAAACAGTATACAGCAACCAGATTTAAACACCCCTTGAAGTGGATTTGCCATTAGTTTGGTGGCTGGCAAGTCAGTCACAATGGGAAGGTCTCCACGTCCAGAGGGCTGCCATTGTGGAAAAGTTGTGAGAAGATCCTAGTAGGGGCCTAAAGCATGGCCATCTTAACTCTGTCTGCTGGGATCAGAACTCCATGCTTGGGACAGGCCAAGGGAATTCCACACCCAATGGAAACCAGAGTCAGGGAACTGTGAGACCTGCCCCTGAAGAATTCTGGAGAGCTATCAATCTGGCATGGTCTAAATGCTGAGGAAAACTAAGTTAGGAATAAGGACCATAGAGGTTGCTGGCTGTGTTCTCTCCTAAAAAAAAAACAGAGCCACCTGACGGGCTGGCAACTTATTGCAACATATATATTCCTATTAAAATTGGTCCCTTCTGCTATCTATAAATTTTTTAGTATTTTTTAATTTGTATTTGTATTATTATTATTATTTTTCACTTTCTTTATTATTTTTTTTTCTCTTCTTTTCTATACTGCTGAGGTTGCTGCAGTCTTTGGCTATTTGAACTTTTTTTGTTGTTTGCTTTTGTTAGTTTAGTTGGTTCTATTCTTAACTTCATTTTTTTTTTTTTTTTTATTGTTGGGGATTCATTGAGGGTACAAGAAACCATGTTACACTGGTTGCATCTGTTAGGAAAAGACCCTCTTACAATCGTGTTTTGCCCCTAAAAGGTGTGGCACACGCCAAGACCCCAAGACCCCACCCCCCTTACTCCTTCCCTCTCTCTGCTCTTCCTTTCCCCACCCCTCCCTCATTCTTCCTCTCTCTGCTCTCCCCTTCCTTCACCCCCACCGTGTCAATAAAATACTGTATTTTTACCGTACCTTTTCTATGTTAAAATGTTTAGATACAAAAACTTACCATTATATTACAATCGCCTTCAGTATTCTATGCAGTACATACTGTGCAGGTTGGTAGCCTAGGAGACACAGGCCACACCATGTAGTCTAGGTGTCTGGTGGGCTATACCATCCAGCTTTGTGTAAATACAGTCTATGATGTCCCTGTAACAAAATTACCTCCCAACCCATTTCGCAGAGTGTATCCTGTTGTTAAGCACTGTATGACTATATCTATATTGTAGGTTGCTCCCGAGACTAATTGCGTAACTGTGCCGTGTACATAACATTATCTCCATGTGGGACGTTTTCTCCCAGACTCAACTATACAGAGACGGTGGTGCTATTGGCTCTGCAGAACGAGGGAGGGCTCCTGCACTGGGAGGACCTAAGCACAGCGCCTGCACAGCAGTCAGAGCTACCATTTCCCTTTCTTGCTTTCTTTCTATCTATCCATCCATCTATGCACCCACTCATTTCAACTTCCCTTATGTATGTGCTTATTTTTTTTTCATTTTTCTTAAATTTTGTATTTGTTTTAGTTTGAAGTTTTTGTTTTTATTTGTTTTTTGAGACAGTCTCACTTTGTTGCCTTCAGTAGTGAGCGTGGTATCACAGCTCACAGCAACCTCAAACTCTTGGTGATCATCTTGCCTCAGCCTCTGGAGTAGCTGGGACTACAGGTGCCCACCACAACACCTGGCTATTTTTAGAGACGGAGGTCTTGCTCTGGCTCAGGCTGGTCTTGAACCTGTGAGCTTAGGCAATCTACCCGACTCGGCCTCCCAGAGTGCTAGGATTATAGTTGTGAGCCACTGTGCCTGGCCTATGTACTTATTTTTAAATGATGTGTCTGACCCTTCGTTAGCTTAGTGTCCTAATGTCACCATCAGTACAAGTGATTTATCTTAAGTCTCAGTTTGGTAGTCTGTTATTATAAAGTACCACAAATTGAGGAGCCTAAATAACAAAAATGTATTGTTTCATAGTCCTAAAGGTTTTAAGTCCAAGGTCAAGGTGTCTGGAGGGTTGATTCCTTCTGAAGGTTATGAGGGAGAATTTGTTCCATGCCTCTCTACTAGCTCCTGGTGGTTTGCCGGCAGCCCTTAGCACCCCTTATCTTCTGCATCACCCCAATCTCTGCCTTTGTCATCACATGGTGTTTTCCCTGTGTGCATATTTATCTTCATGTCAACATTTCCCATTTTTATAAGGACACCTGTCATATTGGATTAGGGATTCCCTGGTCTTGGACCTCAAATACCACTGTCACCCTTGTCTTCACTGCCCTGTTCCCCTTCCAGGGAAATGAAACTGTCCTGGCGGGAAGAACTGGGGGCTGTTAAAGTAACCCAACAGAGACTTTTCATCTTGGAATTGGGAATTTGAATGTTACAACGAGAGCATTTGAGTACCCACTGTCCTAGAAGGAAATCTTCCCAGACTAACACAATCCAATTAAAGTTGGATTTTTACAATTACATATTTCAGACTGCAGTCTCAGTACTTTTGCCTGCATGAGTGAGTGGATATAAGAATGAGTTCAGCCCAATAATCCTGGAAGAATAAAGGAACTAAATATAATCTTATCAGCATTTTAAAGGGTCAATTTGTGGAGACTACAAATATGAACATTGTTTAGGAACTGTAACTATGTAAATATAAGATCTAATGATTACTTTTTCATTTAATGGTATATTTACATCAAAGACTAATCCAAGGAAGAATGCTGTCCTTAATTTTTTAAGAGGAATAGAGATCATGCTATATGTATAAAAGGGCTGGGAGGATCAAGGAAGTCTTTATAAAAGTAGTGGCATTCCTTAGTCCTTTGTAAGAGAGATTTAAACGAGTGGACATGGCGGTGAGGGAAAGGAAGAGCACTCCAGGCCAAAGGCAGAAGGAATAGGCTCGGGAATGGGGTGAACGGTAGCCCACGAGGCATCTAGAGTTCTCCTTTGCCTGGAAAATGAGACAGTGAAGGTCTGTTGCAAACACACATTATACTTTTACGTGTGGCACGGCGCCTGTGGCTCAATGGGCTAAGGCGCCAGCCATGTACGCCTGAGCTGGCGGGTTCAAATCCAGCCCAGGCTCGCCAAACAACAATGACAACTGCAACCAAAAAATGTCTGGGCCTTGTGGAGGTCACCTGTAGTCCCAGCTACTTGGGAGGCAGAGGCAGGAGACTCGCTTGAGCCCAGGAGTTGGAGGTTGCTGTGAGCTGTGATGCCACAGCACTCTATCCAGGGTGACAGCTTGAGGTTCTGTCTCAAAAAAAACAACAAAATATATATATATATATATATATATATTTTTTTTTTTTTGCGTGTTGTGCTGTGCTGATGCATCTGTGTGACATGCTATTGTGCCTGTGTTTGCATTATCTGGTCCAGACTTGTCATGTGCCTGAATCAATACTGGTATCATAGCTTGAGTATAGCTAGAGTAGGTGGTAGGCAAAAAAAAAAAAAAGTTTTCATTTGCAGTTCTGTGAAAATTGTGTCTGCCTGAATAGATTGATCTGAGATTTCAAGGCAGGGCAAGGAAGCCTCCCTTTATTTGTTTGTCCCCAGGACCAGACACATTATAGCCCTTTCATAAGCTCCTGGGGAGGAAGGGTCTCCCTGTAGAAGTTTCATCTTTGTTAGTGCCGAGGGGATTTTTAGAAAACACTCTTGCAGACTGTGGCCACAACTGGAGCCTACAGCCTGTCCCTGGGCTGGGGCATTTAACTAGCAACATGCTGAAGATGGTCCACTTTCCCCTGTCTAGCCAGCCAGCTTGGCTATACACGTAGGAAGCTCTGTCTGCCAAGAGCACAAATCAGGCATGGGGGGGGGGAGGCGTGTGGAGGGGTGTGGAGCACAGCCTGGCTTGGGCTTTTACTACCAGTAATTATTTGTGCTGTCCCTGTCCTTGAGCAGTTCTTGATGTAAATGGCTCTCTCTGGGAGGAGACTCTGGGTCAAGCCAGGGTAAATGCCCGCCTGCCTCATTACAGGCAGACTCTGTGTGCCCAGCAGGGACAAAGACTTGGCACTTTCCAGTGCTGTGGAGACAGGGGCGAACTCACTGCAGAGCTGGGATGGGATAAGAACCATTCCCAGGATGGGAGGCCTTGGCCATCTACTGATTACCTGGCACCTCCTCCCACCATCCTGGGCGTGAATGCACTTGCCCAGTCTACTAGACTCCTCTCAGACACTGGTCAAGCAACCATGATTATATAGAGGACTGACCTCAAGGCCTTCTTCTTTTTTTTTTTTTTTTTTGAGACAGAGCCTCAAGCTATCACCCTGGATAGAGTGCTGTGGCATCACAGCTCATAGCAACCTCCAATTCCTGGGCTCAGGCAAGTCTCTTGCCTCCACCTCCCAAGTAGCTGGGACTACAGGCACCCGACACAACGCCCAGCCATTTTTTGGTTGCAGCCGTCATTGTTGTTTGGTGGGCCCGGGCTGGATTCGAACCCGCCAGCTCAGGTGTACGTGGCTGGTGCCTTAGCCCGTTGAACCACAGGCGCCAAACCCAAAGCCTTCTTATACCAATCCCTGCATGCATTTTCTCACTCTTCTCCCCCACCCCATCCCTACATCTCACTTAGACACCTGCTGTTTTCCTGGACTGTGAATTCCCAGAGAGTAGGGACTATGTTTTATCCTCTACAACCCATCCTTTCATGACCCCTGATGTAACCTGGGTTCAGTACAAGATGATAGAGAGAGAGCAGGAAACACCAATTAGGCCCCTCCCTAGCACTGGGGTTCTTCCACTTAGTTGGTAATATATCCCTGAGCCTCAGTTTTCTCATTTGCAAAATGAAAGTAACAGCACCTGTTTAGGGTGGTGTGATGAGAATTAGCCCCTGTGCTTAGCACAAATTGCTAGTAAATGTTTTTGCTGCTTTCCATTTACTTGATAAGGTGCATGGCCTGAAACTCAGAAGAGCTGGCTCCCAGTTCAGTCTGCCATTTCCTTGCTCTGAGGCCTGAAGGACATCATTACGTTTCTTTGGGCCTCAGTTTCCTCATTTGCACCACAGAGAGGTTAAAGTATTATATGCCATTCTTTCTAGCCCTGATAGCTTGTGGTTCTGATCATTAGGCATCCATCAAACCGGTTCTAAGTTACTAGCCATGGCTCTCCTAATCTCAAATCGTGGCTAAAGCAAAGATCAGTTTTATTTGACTTTCAAATGCTTTGCTTATTTTGTTAGATTTCACTTTCCATGCTGCCTTTTGCTCCTGCAAATATTAAAGGTTGTTTGCATCCTCCCCACACATCAATGACTAGAGAAAGAGGTGAGGCAGGCCTTACGTGGATGGACAGCCCCCTCCAGGCACCATCTGCAGCTGTCTGAGTTCCATGAACTGATGGCAGCAAAGGCTGAGCAAGTCTAGAAGAGGTACTTCCTCCCCTCCTGTTTGCTACAGAAGGGTTCATGGAAGAGAGGAGATGTCAGGATGAATGAAACTAGTGACAATGATGAATAGAACTGTATGGCAGAAGGGCAGTATTTGGAGCCCCCTGGGTTTAAATCTCACTTGACCATTCTAGGTCTCAATTTCTTTATCTTTAAAATGAGGCAATGGTAGTACCTATGGCAGGGTGATTGTACAGCATGCATATCACCTGGCTGTCAGCATTCAGTGCTGCTGACTATGATTACATTTGGGGGCACCGTTTAGTAGCTTGGTGTAAAAGCGGGAGTGGAACTGGGATTGGGAGACGCCAGTAGAACCTGGGAGAGGAGAAATGAGGAAGGAGGGATGGCAGATTGCAGGAGGAGGACCCTTAGAACCATAGAGCTTGGGGGAAGTGCTGATGGGAAGGAAGACCAAGGAGAGGAGAGACCATGGGGCCTCGGAGATGAAAACCTCGAAATAGGAGTGTCCAACCTGCAGCCCCTCAGGGGCATATTGATTTTGAGATGACTTTTTTTGCTTATCTGTGGTGTCAGATACCATGAAAAGTATGTATGTACAGACTTTTTTGGTTTTTTTTTTTTTTGGCTAATCAGCTTTTGTTAGTGTTCATGTATTTAATGTGTGGTCCAAGACAACTCTTATTCTTCCAATATGCAGCAGAGAAAAAAACAGGTTGGAGAAAAAAATCCCTGAAAGCTGTCAATTGAGCACTTTCCTTCTATTATATCTTCTTCATCAAGCAATGATGTCAGATGTAGAGGGTGGTTTTAGCCCCCCCCTTTAATATACAGAAATTAAACTAGTTGGATTCTACCTCTGGGCCAGGATTGACCTTCTGGCTTCAATGGGACTAGAATTCAGCTCCCTGGCTCCCAACAGCCAGCCCTAAGACTCTATCACTGTTGCTCTCAGGGATGCTGCTTGGTTAGCCAAAACTCTCACAAAAATAACTCCAGAAGTTAATGTTCTCTGTCTGACCTCCATGTGTTACACTAGGTGAAGGTTAAACCCCTAGGGAGGAGAGACTTCAGAGGCCTGTAATTTTTCTCTGCCAGTTTTGTCAGCTCCTCAGGTGCTCAAGCAAGTGGACAGACCAGAGTCTGCCAGCCTGCGAGCCGCAGGAGAGCTCAGGTCAGGTCGGAAGTCTTGGAAGAAAGGGTTTTCTCACCAGGGCCGGACCTGACAATTCCTTTCCCCCAGAGGTTGGCAGGTATTGCCTATTTCAGGGACCTCTCAGCAGAGGATGCCCTCTGCCTTTCTCTCCACTCCCAGCCTGGCAGGCAGCGGTCTACATAAGAGGGGAGGATGAAAGTGGTCTACATAAGAGGGGGGATGAAAGGTGACTTTCTTCAAAGCTCTCAGTGGAGATGAGATCAATCACCATCTCCTGAGCAGGTACTACCCCTGCTCCTCCTGCCTTGGAAAACTCAGACCAAGCCATCGGGAGGGGAAGGAGAGATTGCAGTCCGGGAAAGAGACTGCTGGATGAATCATTTGCTGCCCTTGAATAAGCAAAGTATGTACAGGGAGAAATCTTACTGCTGAGCTGCTCTCCTGATTTGTGAAGAAGTAAGCGAGTGAAACTGGGTTTAAATAAAAACAGACAAAACTGTGTAAAGTTGACTGTTAAATGATTAAGTACAGAATTGGCCTTGGAGGGTATTTCTGGCCTTCAGACTCTAAAATGTCAAGGAGTGAGATAGCATTTAGGATTGGAAGAGCCAGGGATCTTGCCTCTCTTAGCCACTGTCTCTTCATGTGTACAAAATAAGAACACTTGCCCCACATAAGGAATCCCAAATGAGACAATGTGTGCCCGCTTTCTGTCAACCTGAGAGCAGTAACAAATGTCAGTTGTATTGTTAATAAGGGCAGGAATCATGGCTGTCTGCATAGAATAGTTTAGAAACTCACTGGCCTGAAGACAGAGTTCTGCACTAGGTAACCTCTTGAGGTCCCTTCTGATTTCAGCATCACTCTTGGGTTCTTCTGTCTTTGTTATCAGAGGAAATAAAGTAAGAGAAATGGGAGTGAGTTGGCGGAAAGGCTGTGTTAGGCCCGGGGTCTCTAATTTTCCAGGCAGAGAGATTATTATTAGAAATAAGGATGATAACCTAAACATTGAAATGGCCAGGAAGTCAAGGACTCTCCTCCTATTGAGACATCAAGACATTGTGCCGCTCCTCAGCCCCCTCCCTTCCTTTAGACCTCCCAGCAGTGGGCAGGAAGGGCCCGGGCTATTGAGACAAGTTCTCAGGTAGCAACAGAATGTCCCCCACCCTTAACCCGGGGAGATTGCATTGTGGTGTCTGCTCTGGCCCAGGGTACTCCCCCACCCCCCACCCGGCCCCCGCCCCCTGTTGCTTCCTTAAACTGACAGCTAGGCATCAGGAATAATCCCTGAGTGATATGTCTCATCTCATCTCTCATTGAGTTCTCCATCTATGAAGTTGAAGTACAGGCACACCCTGTACTTCAACTTGTAGTACCATCTTTGAATACCAACTTCCCCCAGCCTGGCACCTGGATTCCAGTTGTTCCATCTATGCCTTCACCGTGTGGGGCTGGGCCAAGTCACAGCATAATTAGAAATTAAGAACACACAGCAAGATTATAGTGTTAGCGTAAGAATGGACTATTATGCTTCAGAAGCAGGCATTTACTGAACGTGTGCTATGTGCTCTGTACTAGGCTGGGCTGTGGGAAGGACACAGAAATGTGAGGCCTGGCCTCTGTCCTCAGATCTCACGGGAGAGTTAGAAAGACAACATTGAGTCTTTGCAGCAGCATCAGTGCCGTGAGCAAATATACGTTAGTAATAAGTAGCACTTAAGTGTGTACTATTTATGCATTAGGTACTTTACATGCTTTTAAAAAATCCTTACACTGATCCCATAAAGTAAGTAGGCACTGTCATTAGCTCTATTTTACAGAGGACGAAATTAATATCTGAATAGGTTAAAAAAAACCTGCCAGTGATGTATGAGAATGCTTGTTTCTCCACACCCTTATCAATAAAATAGCTTGTCAAACTTCCTACTTTAGCGAACTGATAATTGAAAAAATGGTGTCTCAGGGTAGTTTTAATGTATATTTCTGTTATTAGAGAGGAGATTCAGCATTTCTTATATGTTTTATTGGTAACTTAAATTTCCTTTTTTATAATCTCTTTATCTGTGTCCATTTTATTTTTATTTATTTATTTTTATTGAGACAGAGTCTCACTTTCTTGCCCTCTGTAGAGTGCTGCAAAGTCATAGCTCACAGCAACCTCAATCTCTTGGGCTTAAGCAATTCTCTTGCCTCAGCCTCCTTAGTAGCTGGGACGACAGGTGCTTGCCACACCTGGCTATTTTTGTTGTTGTTGTTGTTTGTTTAGCAGGCCCAGGCCAGGTTCGAAACCCACCAGCCCTGGTATACGTGGCCACTAAGCCTAACCACTGAGCTATGGAGTCCAAGCCTATCTGTGTCCATTTTAAAAATTTTTTTCTTATTTTTAGGAGCTATGTTTTATCATAATATACATCACAAATATTTTTCCATTTTTGCTATTTGTCTTTTGACTTGCACATGTTATCTTTGACTATGCAGAAGGGACTTTTATGTAATCAACTTTATTATTTTTGTTTTATGGCTTTTGGATTCTAAGTTCATTAGAAAGGGCTTCCAGTGTACCTTTATAAAATGAAAATAACAAAATGGTGCTAAACTTGGGGAACTTGATGCAGAAAACTGTTTCTTCACTTACCTGAAAATCCAATGAAATGATACAAAAGGTTTTATTTATTTATTTTTTTAAGGATAAAAACCCAGAAGGACAAAAACAGTTGGGAGAAGAGAAAGTAGCACATGAGTTTTCTTTTCTTTTTTTTTTTTTCTTTGTAGAGATAGAGTCTCACTTTATCGCCTTCAGCAGAGTGCCGTGGCGTCACACAGCTCACAACAAC
This sequence comes from Arctocebus calabarensis, assembly GCA_963573935.1. Classification (NCBI taxonomy): domain Eukaryota; kingdom Metazoa; phylum Chordata; class Mammalia; order Primates; family Lorisidae; genus Arctocebus; species Arctocebus calabarensis. The sequence continues at coordinate 13,944 of CAUYON010047064.1, forward strand.
CTCTAACTCCTGGGCTTAGGCGATTCTCTTGCCTCAGCCTCCCGAGTAGCTGGGACTACAGGCACCTGTCACAACGCCATTTTTTGTTGGGGTTTGGGGCTAGGTTTGAACCCACCACCCTCGGTATATAGGGCTGGCGCCGTACCCATGCAGATGAGTTATTGTAACAAATTTCTGGAAGATAGAAAGGGGAAAGAGGAATGGTAACTGATTTAGTAAAGAGGAAGAAGCTACAGCCCTAGATGTAGAAGGGGCTAAAATGAAAAAGGAGCCCTTGCCATTTTTTCTCTTGCAAAACCCAAGAAGGCTCTGGTCTTAAAAGCATAAATCATAACAAGGTGGAAGAAAGAGTAAACTGCCCTGCTAAAAATCAGGTGGTTGGTTTAAAGTCTTTGTATGGGACAGTGAGATCTCTCTTACTTCACATAACCTGTTCATTGTAGAGATAATGCAAGGCTCAAAAGAAAAATGCCTACAATAAACACATAAAACATATGTATCCATGAAACAAAACAGGATGCTATAAAAAGAAATACTTGAAAGATAAGCAAGAGCTTTTGAGTTTTAAAAAATACGGTAGCAGAAAATTGAAATCAATATAAAGTCTGGAAGATAAAGTCAAAGAAATCTTTCATAAGGTAAAATGAAAAGACAGAATAAGAAAGTAAGGGGAGGGTAATAAAATTAAAACATGAATTCCACAGTTCATTGCAACTCAAAGGAAAACAGGAAATGGAGAGAATAACTATCAAAGAAAATAATAAAAGAATACTTTCCAGGACTGAAGAACAAAAATACTCAGGTTGGAGGGCCCATAAGTATCTAGCTCTTTTAGTAAAAACAGCCCACATTGAAGTGTATTATGGTGAAGTTCTGGGACTTCAGAGGGCAAAAAAAGAAAAATCCTAAAAACTTCTAAAGTGGCATGACAAGCACTAAAGGATTAGTAGAGTGGCTGTCTCAATCACAATGCTGAATTATAGAAGCTAGTGGTCAAATACTTTAAAAATTCCAATAACAAAAATAATTTCAGCCAAGAATTCTGTACTCAAGCTATTAGTCCAGGGCAAAGTTAAAAACATGTTAACACGGGGTATCAAATAGCTTTCAAGGCATTATTTCTGGAAGAACCACTAGAAGATGTACTGTAGTGAAATGGGAAGAAAAAAGCTAAGAAAAAGAAAATAGCAGCCTTAGGGCAGCAGTGAATGGAGATCCCAGGCCTGGAAGATAGACTAAATTAAAGCAAGGGCATAGGGGGACCCCCCTAATATATTTAGGTACCTGGAAAATATTATTCATGGGCATATAATAGAGGTATTAGAACATGTGAAATTAGTGATCGATTCATGGACAACTAGGCAGAATGAATGAAAGGAAGAAAAAAGAGGAAAAGAAGATTAACTCGGGCAGGGCCCATAGCTCAGTGGGTAGGGCACCAGCCACATGCACCAAGGCTGGTGGGTTTGAAACCAGTCCGGGCCTGCTAAACAACAACAACTGCAACAACAACAACAAAAATAGCCGAGTGTTGTGGCAGGTACCTGAAGTCTCAGCTACTTGGGAGGCTGAGGCAAGAGAATAGCTTAAGCCCAAGAGTTTGAGGTTGCTGTGAGCTGTGACACCATGGCACTCTACCAAGTACAACATAGTGAGACTCTGTCTCAAAATAAATAAATAAATAACTCTAGGAAAAAGAGAGGTTGAGAAAAAAACAAAAAGCTTACCCAAGCATAGCTAATTACCAACAGCCAAAATTCAAACTCGAGGCTCTGTGATCCATGTTTGGTGTCTTAAGGTCTTAGAAGAAAGCTCTGACAGAGAAACTGTGACCCTCATAAAACATTCTTCCCCAAAGTTCTCACCTAGAGTGAGTGGGCTATAGGAAAAGACCAACCATAAGGGAAAGAAAAATTTGATCATGTTAAAGTGAAAAACTTTGGTACAATAGGAAGCCATAAAACATAATTAGAGGACAAGCTATAGACCAATTGGCCTGAGCCTGTTTTTGTAAAGTTTTATTAGAACACATGCATGTTCATTTGTTTACATTTTATCAGGCTGCTTTTGCACTACAGTGGCAGAGTTGAGTAGTTGTGACAAGGTATGGCCCACAAAGCCAGGAAGACCTAAAATAAATGAAGATAACAAATCAAATAAAGATAACAAACAAAAAAAGAGAATACAGGGTTAAGAGAGCTGTCGAAACCCACGCAGAGCACCTTTGAAGGAGTCAGAGTTCTTGGACCCAGATGTGCTCTATGCTTGTTCTGGGATCTCACACACATGGCTGGAGGAGCCCAAATGGGAGCATGAAACTAGTTTCAGACACCCCATAACTGCTGCAGGTTATGTGGCAGGAGCTCTTGGTAGTGTTTCATCCCCCACTCAGTACTTTTGTAAGCCTCTTTCGTGTTCCAGGTGGCCTTGTAACTACTGTATATAAAAAGACATCTGTGAGTACTATCTTTGGTTGTTTCTCACCTCCCTTAACAGTTCGTCACTTCCTCACTTGGCTGGCTCTTCCTGAGATGGGAGGCGGCCCTGGGACCATCAGCTCTAGGCTCTTGCTATCCCAGCCAATTTAACCTGGGAGCTGCCACTGATGATTGGCGGAGTCCTTGTCAGAGGGCAGGAGAAAAGTGAAATAAGCTTGAGTTTGTGGGCTCACACCCAAGTTCAAATTCGAGTCAGTTCTAGCACATACATGTATTAGCTTCTTTGAGCCTCATTGTACATACTGAAATAAATCATAGTTGTAATCCACCTGCCAGCAGTGCTTATGTGGTTAGGTTGATGCTTTTTTTGTTTGTTTTAATCCAATAAAAAGTCATGTGCAGAATGTTGTCCATCGGTGAAATGGTTTTGAAATGTCAGGAGTTAGGGGGTGGAGCAGAGGAAGGCACACAGGAACGTGTGGGTCCTGCCGGCGGTGGGCAAGAAAGCTCTTGAGCCACCTTCCGCCCAACGTCTCTGGTTTCCACCGTTTTTCTTGGCTAATGCAGAGTGGCTTCACCTGCTTCCTGGTTATTGCCCCACCTAGGAGGAGTTTATTCCAGGCCTACTCTAAAGATGGCTCCTCACCCAAAGACAGGTTCTTTCTTGGCCATTCTTGCACTCATGCTACGGAGGTATATTCCTCGGCCAGGCTTGGTGTGAACAAGTCTGACCAAACATGGCTCCTTCAGCCAACTATAGCACTGTCCTTCCCACTGAACGAGTGACACATTCTCATAATAAGGAAGGTAAGATCTTAAATCCAGTGTAGATAGGGCAGATACTATGTTTACTCTCCATCCGGGGTGCCATGTGTTTACATTACAGCTCATTTAACCCACATGCTTACCCCATGGAGTGCACTGTTCTCTTTACAAGCTGGGTTCAAGAATGGAGCAGACCCATTTGGGGAGGAAATAGTCAAAACATGGGGACAGATAATGTGGGGTGGGGACCTAGCTGGAGAACGGTGTTTACCTTATGTAGGTCTGTGACACAGCAGGCTGTGAAATGGAAAGGGAAGTCCCATTGTCAAATAAAGGTGGAAAGTCCCCGTTTTCTGCTTCCAGTGAGTATCAAGGAGGAAGGAGCAGGGGGTTGCAGGTGGAATGGCAGGCAGGTGCTGGGGCCTGTGGGCTCAGTCTCTTACTATGTACGATTCTCAGCTTCCTCCTCTGTGTAACGGGATAGACTTGTACAAGCTCAATGCAAATGTATACACAGTGTTTAGAACAGTGCTCAGTTCACGGGAGAGCCCACACCTGTGCTGCTATCAGATCATTCAGGGCTCCCTCTGTGGGTGGGTGTGTTCCCCGCTTCTCTTCCTCTGTAACTTGGGGACGTAAAGGCTCATTTTTCTGAGCTGTCTCTGTACCCTCTGCCCTTTCTTTTGCTGTTTAATATTTCATTTTGCCTCCTGGTGAGGTTCCTCTACTCTCCTTTTTCTCTTCTACCTTCTCTTTGTCTCGTTATTTTCTGTCTAGCTTTCTCTTAGCGGCCTTTGTCCCTCTCAGATGCCCTGTCCCCTGGGCCTGAAGCCCACTTCCCCTGCTTCCTCCAGACCCTGTGGTTCACTGGTGATTTTCCCTGGGGGTGAATTGAGGGAGGCACAAGCCCTGGGTGGTTAGAACAGACCTCAAGGGGGCCAATTTGCAGTGTGTATTCTCCTCCTAGCTCCTCTTCCCCAAGGAAGACTAGAGTATGGTAGACATATCAGATTGACATCTGAGGGCTGGGTAGTTTATATGTGTGGGATGGAAAAGATAAATTGTCCAGATGCTTAGCCACTTTCAGTATCTAGGTCAGCTAAAATGCCAAAGACTACTAGAGTGAGCACACCAGCCTTCCAATTCCACATTGGATTCAGGACTAACTTCTGCCATTTGTGTACATAGAGAGAGAAGAGAAATACAGTCTGCAAACTGTCTATCCCTGTACCATGTGCCTACAATGATATCATGTGGGGGAAAAAAGGCAAAGGAGGTGGAAGTGATACAACCAATCAATGTGCACCACAGCCCCCAATTTTGCATCATCTGCTTCCTGAAAATTAAAATCCCACTTTGCCAGATGTACTGATGTGCATTACTTACCAGGAACAGGCTTGCCCGGTGTATAGCTGACGGAAGCCGAAGAGGGTCCTTGGAAAGATTGCCCTTGGCATATTGCGTGACCAGGCCCTATTAGCAAGGAGCTGGTCCCTCAGTCCAGGCTATGGGCCAGAAAATGAGCACTCCCCTCCCCACCCCTCCCTGTGTCTGTGAGTAGCAGCAGCATGAGTGCAGTTGGCCTCAGCTGGACTGAGGATTTTGTGTGAATGCAGTTTGAGAGACAATTACTAGATTGCTGCTTTGGAATGAGGGGCACCTAAGCCCAGATCTGGGATTGCAATCAGCACATGCCATGTCTGCATTTGGCAAGAGCATCTTGCATGGAGGCAAGAAAGGCACGCATGACTCCTGAGGGCAGAGTTGAGCTCTTAGCCCTCAGGCCTGGAGCCTAGTCAGGGGGAGGCAACACTAGATCTGGGTGATCAACAAGGGTCACAGTTTATCATTATCTCACTAATCCCCAGGGAAGTTCAGTGTGTGTCCCAGCACAAGCTCAGAGCTCGGTGCTAGGAGGTATCCCGCCCAGGTTTCAGCCCACCAGGAAGGTCTTCTTAGCCCTCAGGTGCTCGGCTCTCCCACCCTGCTGACCTTCCCAGGCTGAGAAGCATGGCCCTCTTCCCTCCTTGAGGGTCCTTTGCTCTGGAACCTGCAGGATTTCTGCCCCAGTGGCAAAGCTTAGATATCAGCAGACTTGGGCTCTATTCACAGTTCTGCTCACTCACTGAGTAAACAGCAAAGGACTTAACCTTTCTGAACCTAGATTTCTCAGCTTTAGAAGAATGATAAGTTTCAACTTCATGGGCTTGTGGTTGGGAGTTGAAAGATATGGTATATAAAATGCCTAGCATCAGTGCTGGGACCTCTAAGGAGGAGGCATCTGTGGCTAGTGCCCAGACCTCTGGGGAGGGAGCTTGACTTGGCGAGTGCTGGGGGAGGGGAAAGCCTGGGAGGGGTTTTGACTATGGAGGTGCTTGGCTAGGAGCTGCAAGGCCTATGCAGGGAGTGCCCAAAGAAGCTGAAGGGAGCTGCTGGGGGGTGGGGCTGATACTGAGCTTTGCCACTGGAGACACAACTGTAGGAGCTAGAAGCAGGGGGAGGGCCCTTCCCTCTTCCCTCTTCCCCCTGCCTTTCAGTCTCCTGCTAGGGCTGCCACTGGCAGACCCTTGGGGAAGCCAGCTGGCATGGGAGTCCAGGAACCTGGTTGGTGGCTCCCAGCACCAGTGTAGAGCATGTAGCATGGACTTGGTGCTGGTTGGCAATACATAAGTAACCGATGTGTACACAAACATACACATACATGTCCTGGGGCTTACTGTCTCTTTTATCTTCATGACATTCCTCTAGTAAAGAGAATGTTTTGTGAGTTATCAAAGACAAAGACCAGAGTCCTGTCCTGTGGAATTCAGGTTAGCTCTAAGAGGGGAAGCACAGGTCTGTGAAGTCTGTCGCGTCCTGGTGGCTCTACTGAAGGGGCCTGCGGACTTCCCAGCACAAGGATGGTTCACTGCGCTGGTGAGCTTGACTTGCCCAGGTCACTCAATCTGTCAGTCCCCAAATGGTCACTGAATATTTATTGTGTGATCTGAACTGCTCTAGCTTTGGGACCACAAAAGTGGTCAAGACAGAGCTTGACCAACAAGGAAGCTTGTAGGATGATGGGGAAGGGGAGACGCTGGACTGGGGAGATGATGAAAACACACAGTAAGACGGATGAATCCCTCGATGATCTTAGGTGCTGAAATCAAAGCTGAACGCAGTGTAAACACGTTAGGTGCTAATGGGAAGTTAGAAAATGTCCAGCTTCTAGCGTTCAGAAATGTCAGCAACTAAATACCAAGAACCAGTGGCCATTCTGAGTTCACCATCACATCTGTGAACTGGAAGTCACGTGGCCATGAGCAGAGACGTTTTCTGTCAAAGCACATTCTACAGAGCAAGACTGCTGGCATCTTGCAGAGGGGCTGTCACAATTAAGCCGGATAAAGGAAGTAAGGATTTGAGCAGTTGTTGCTCAAGAACCCTCAGTTTACCCCTTTTGTTAGCAGAGTGGCATCACAGCTGATGGCCCAATTCCCAGTTGAGAATAGAGCAGTGTCAACTAGGTGGACTGCTCTGGATCTCATGAAAGTGCTCAAGACCTAAGGCTCTCAGCCTCTTCCCTCCCTCTGTTCCTTCTTTTTTTTTTTGGCCAGGGCTAGATTTGAACCCACCACCTCCAGTATATGGGGCTGATGCCCTACTCCTTTGAACCACAGGCACCGCCCCCTCTATTCCTCCTTCTCAGCTGGTCCCTCTGTAAAATGCAGCTGTCTGCCGGAACAGCTCAGGCCAGGAAAGACAAGGGGCCGTCAGTCTCAGAGAGGAAGGCTCTTTTCACACATCTCATACATTCCGTAGGCTCTGCATAAGAATGTTTTGAGTGGTTGATCAGAGCTATTTCCTTGTGGAATGAGGTTCTGGAGGGTGTGTCATCTCTCCACAAGAAAGAACCTAAGGCTTAAAACCCCAGTCTTGAGGAATTCAGGTTAGCTCTAAGAAGGGAAATGCAGATCTGTGGTCTGTTGCATCCTGGGGCTCTACTGAAGGGGCCTGCGGACTGCCCAGTGTAGGGATGGTTTACTGGGCTGAGCGCTCCTCCCTCCCCCCCCCGGGGGCAGGGTGTGGCTCTGTCCCCACCCCCATCCCCTGCAGGCAGAGGCTTAGACAGCACTGCTATTAATAACCCAAGGCCAGCCCAGAGCTATTTTTATCTTCAAATTCCTGCCTTAGGCATCAGCCAAGGACCAGACTGGGAGGAGAAAAAAGATCCCTGGTGCCCAGGAGGGAAATACAGAGGGAGAGAGGGCAGGAGTAGCGGGTGAGAGCAAGGGCCGTGTGTGCAGCTGGCACTGAGTAGGGCTGTCCCGTGTGGCAGTCTCGCCCTGTTTCCTGTGTGTGTCTTTACTTACACAACCTTCTGGTCCAGGGCACTGACTCTTAAATGGAGGTGGGCGGGGGAGGGGGTGGAGCACAAGGAGAGTGGTGCATCCATGTGTATTTGGAAGAGTTCCCAGGAGATGCTGTTGCCCTCACCAGGGGGAAGAGAAGGCAGTGGGTCCAGGCCTCTCCTAGTGTCCTGCCTGAGTAAAGGAACAAAGAGGGGAACCCCAAAGGCCACCTAGGGGGACCATGTGCTTCAGGGAGCTTTAATGGACTCGAGTAGAGGGTGAGAGTGCTGTAGGCCATGAGACCAGTCTCCCCAAGGCTTTTCTTCCCTAATGATACTTCCTCCTCTGAGGGACCAGAGTTGGGGCCCTGGGAGAGGAGGCACAGACAGGCAGGGTCCTGAAACTGCCTCTGGAAGGGCTCCGTTTGTTTCCTGGGGGTGCCCACAATGCCATGGGGAACCTGGCACAGGGGAGGATGCAGGTGGAGGTTCACGGCAGGCACGTTGCATCCATTTCTCCTTGCACCATGAACTGGTGTTTGGCATCCAGGTCTTGGCAGCACCTGTGCACAAGGGTGAATGCTGAAGCAGAAGGACCCTGAGAACGGCAGGCAGAGCCCAGAACCCAAGGTCAAGACCACTCTGAGGGGAGGGGAAGAAGAGGACACAGTGAAGGAGAACTTGTGTTCTACGTTCTCCGGGATGCCATGACAAACCACCACCAAACTGGCGTCTAAACAACAGCCATCCATTCTCTCTCACACAGTTCTGGAGGCCAGAGTCGGAAGTCAAGACATCTACTGCACGGATTCCTTCTGGTGTTTGGAGAGCCTCTCTCAGCCTCTGGCTGCTGTCAGCAATGCTCGGCATTCCTTGGCTTGTAGCAACCTGCCGTAACTCCAGTATCCACCTCCCTCCTCCCATGGCTTTTCCCTCTGTATTCTGCGTGTTCTTCTTCGTGTCTCCTACAGGGACATTCATCATTGGATTTAGAGCCTATGCCAAATGCAGGATGATCTCATTTCAAGATCCTTACCTTACATCTGCAAAGAATCTTATTTCAAATAAGGTTACTTTCTGAAGTTCTGGGTGGACATTTCCTTTGAGGGTCATATTTCACTCCTCTACATTGAGGGAGCAGAAAGCAAGGAGATGGTGACAAATATGGCCCTAGTGAAATGCCAAAGGCCAGCCGCTCCTGTGCTGCAGTGCCATCTTTCCCCTGAGCAGGAACCAAGGGACACACATCTCATTTCCTGCCATTGCCAGGTCCCGGCAAGACCTGGATGCCAAACCTTCCTAGAGACAGAGGAATAGGTGCATCTGTGAATGTCTTCCAGGCCCCAGATTAGCTCTTTGAAAGAAGACCTTGCCATTCTACCTACTCTCAGTCCCACCAGTCCACAGGGTCCCTGACAAGAGCGAATGAGATGTTTATTTTCATGGGAAGTCACTGAGGGGGGTCAGATGAATCATTCTTAATTCCAGAAGAAGGCACAGATGCTGCATAGTGGTCGGAGAGGCCTACCCTTTAGTAGATTGAGACCCAGTGAACCAGAGTGCTCTGAGAGGCTTCTATGTTTTTCTTGGATAAAATCCACTGGGACATATGTACGTTCCCACTACTACCTAGTGCTGTGCTCTGAGGTCACCAGTGGTTAGCAGGGGAACTGGTGACCTCAGCATGCTCTAGGGAGGCAAGATTTTCCAGTACCCCAAATACTTGGCCTCTCTTTCTTACCTCATCCAGAGTCTTTATTTCATCCCAAGTCATCTGTCCATACAACAAATTCAAGGGGCATGCAGCCTGATGCATCTAGAGAGTCGTTCTCTCTTTAAATGCTCTGCGAATCTCAGCTTCTTGGCTTCTCCTTCCTTTGTCTGCATTTCACAGTGCTTCCCCTCATTCTTTACAGAAGTTGCCAATGGACAGGGACTGAGAGAAACTAGTAGAAGTGGCAGGGCAAGGACAGAGGTCATCAGCACATAATTTGATAAACTGTCCTTTTCCTATAACCCAAAGCATTTTTCCCTAGCAGAATGGCTTGGCATGGAGGGGCCTTGGTTGCTTGGGTTGGGGTCATAGCTGTGTAGCTTTGGCTTTGGGGGGTAGTTGCTTACCCTTTCTAAGCCCAATTTCTTCATTTGAAAAATGAGGATAATAAACGTACCTCCCTGCTGGTGTTGCTTTAACATTGACATGAGATAGCACACGTCTAGCGTTTGATAGGTGTCTGGCACATCAGAGGTCTCCATCCGTCTTAGCTCCTCTCACCAGCATGGCCACTGCAAAGACATTGTTCTACACCAACGGGCATTCCTGCCTTTGTGCCTTGATGTGGGTTCTTCTGCTTGGAACATCTTCACCCAAATGCTTTTCATTTTTTACCTACTTCTAGCTCATCCTTCTAAAATCATCTCACAGGTTGCTCTGGCAAAAAATACTACATAATACATTTACCGAGCAACTATTAAATGTCAACCACTCTTCTTAAGGGTTTACTTATATAATTCAACTTAATCCTCATAATAGCCCTATGAAATCAATTATATCATCTGTTTTTATTAATGAGGAAACTAGGGCTTAGGGAACATGTGTCCAAGTCTGCCTGACTTCCAAGTGCGCTCATGCTATCATTCCAAGCTCCTGCCCTCTCCACTGTCCCTGCCCACTTAGAACTTTGTGCTTAACCTGTGAGTTTACCTGCCTTCTCAGCCTGGGGTTGGATCCAGGGGTTCTGAGGGCCTGGGTTAGGACTCCCAGAACTTGGGAGCTTGTTCCAAATGCTGGTTTCTAACCCTGCCATAGGAAAGTCTCATTCTAACTCTCCAGGTGGTTCTGAGGTGCAGCCACATTCTGCTGATCTGGTCCAACCTAGCAAGGACATGGCTTGCCCAAGGTCGCACAGTAACCAGTCAGTGGCCGAGTTGGGACCACTCTGAGCTTGTGTTCTTTGTACTGTAGAGTGTTTCAGATTTGGGGACATGTGTCTGAATTCAAAAGAAAACAAAATAAATCCCTTTGGGTTAGCCATGGTTTTCTATGATTCATACCTCAGTTCCTGCTAATTTATGCAAACCACTAAGGATCGACATTGTGTCTACATTTTTATTCCCCAATCTGAGCTCTTTTAAGTAACTGTGCTCCCACTCAGGTGCCCTCCCCACATCCTCATGCTGTCAGGCCTCCAGGTGGTTCATTCCCCTCCAGGTCTTTCCCCTACATGTGCCACTGGAACCCAGAAGAGACAAGGTCCCCTTAGCCAGCCAGGTCTTGGCTGGAAATCGAGAGGGGCTAGGCTGTCTTTAATGCACTCCAGAAGAGGTGGTAGATTATCCTAACTCACCTCAGATCCCAGGAAGATTGCATTTTCCAGCTAAGTTGGAAGTAGTTTCCCAGAAAGCCCTGTAGCTTAACATTCTAGATGTCAGTTCTGCTCAACAATCACTTATTAGAGTCTGCCCAGTCTCAGGGCCATTGTCCAGTACAGTCTCAGAGAGATGCCAGGTTGGATGAGCAAGGCACAATGGCCCTCCTTACCCTGCAGGCGTCCTCTGTCTCCCATGTTGCAGTAAGTCATGGGCTACTGAACATTCTGCTTGGGCCTCCCATGCCCAACATCTCAGGCAAGAGAAATTATATGCCCCTGTGGACTGGCAGAACTCCAGCTGGATCCAGGAAGGATCCAGACGTAGCCCATGACCAGTGCCTGGACTTATGCCCGGAGAAACTGTCTGTTTCTATGGCTGGCCCTTTCTAGTGGGTGGTTAGAAGGCCCCTGAAACAACCTCTTTAGACAGACTGGACACCTCTCTCTGTTGGTGTGGTCCTGGACTAAGGATCCTTGATATGAAGACAGGTAATATCAAAATAAGATCCCATAAGAGGTGGTTCTCCTTGTAAAAAGTTCATCTCAGGGCTCCTTTTAAATATCAGCTCCCTGAGCTCATGGAGGAGTTTGAAAAATAAAATCAGTCAGGGAGGGATGATGACATCAGTATGAGGTCAGTCTGAAAAGAAGATGAGTGAAAATGGAAGTCCTTTAGGATTTTATTTCTGCTCTACCCTTCAGGAGGCTGTGTTATGCATAGAGAACATTACCTGTGATCTTTTTTCCTCTCTCCCCATTTGACCACAAACATCAGAAGCAGACTTTGGGGGGGAGCACACATCACTCCTTTTACTCTAGCATGGGCTTTACCTTCAGGGACATGACTATGATTCATGCACTGATGGGTTCAGTGATTGACCATTTATTGAAGACTTCATTTGCCGGGCATGAAGATGATGATGAACAAAAATTAAAAACTAAAGAAGGCACTGTGCCTGCCTTCAGAGCACTGCTTTGAGCTGAAAGACCAAGGCTTCTTTTCCATAGGCCATAATGACCTGTGGAATTATGGGTAGCTTCCCTGGGCTTGGCATCCCCAGGGGCTGACCTGGGGGTGGTGGATTCAGGGAAGTGGGTTAGAGCAGATGACTCCTGAGCTAAATCCTGAAGGTCACAGAGGAGTCAGGTTGGAGGGGTAGAGGAGGCGATGAGAGACTGAAGGGAGCTCCAGGCAGACCGAGCTAGAAATTTTCCAGGACCTGAAATTGTTCAGCATGGCCAGAGAATTTAGAATGACTGGGGGGTGGGAGGCAGAAGAGTTAAGCAGGCACCAGATCATGCAGGCCTCTTTAGCCCTGTTGTGGGTTTGGACCAAGCCTGGCCTGTCCACTAGGGGGCACTGCATTTTCGGTGGTGACCCCAAATCTCAAACTTTAGGGGCACAGCAATAGGCTCAGAGATAGGAGACCCCATCTAGCCAGAACAGGGAACAGGAAACACCTTCCCATCCATCAGAGCTATGCGCAAATACAGAAGGCACCCCATATACCAAACATTGATAACATTTCAGGGTTTTCTAGAGGGGCTCTAGGGAACACTACCCATGCAAAAGAGAGGCTCTGAGGTAGCTGGCTTAAGAAATGCTGCATGCAATGTCTTCCTCTTAGACATACATAAGGCGCATTAGCATGTTAAGGCTCTGAGAAGTCTTGTACTAAAGCAACCAATTCGACATTGCAGTGTGATCCAAACTTATTTCACACTGAAACTTACTCTGTCCTCATTGCACCTATCAAAGCCTCATGGAACACTTTAGAAAAGCTGGGCAGACTTGCTCCCCAGGCCTGAACAGGTATTCAGCAGAGAGCATCCTGGGTTCTGGGATTTGGTGTCTTGCCCATCATTCCAAGGACACATTCTTGCTGTATGTGTGAGGAACTGTGTAGCATCTCCAAGCAGATGAGATGGAGAGCTGCTGTGCCCAGTGCTGATGGCACAAACCTCATTGTCATGAGTCATGCAGCCACCCCTGCCCGCTCAGATCTAAAAGACTTGGCAACACTCATGGTCGTGGCTGCCTCTGACCCAGGCCTCTGACTAACTTCTCCAAAAATGCAGTGAAGTTAGTGAGAGCCCTCAATCCCAGATCAGCAAAGCCGCCACAGACCAAGTTCAGCTCTGGAAGAGCTCCTTTTGCCTTGTCCCCTAGGGGTTGCTGGTTTTACTCTTTGAATTCTCAGAGAAGGGCCCAGGCATTTCAGCAGGGCAGGAAGCTCTTCTCTGGTTCCCCCGACCATTGGTTCAGACAGGGATGTTGAGGTGGGCTGCTTCCAATACATGGTGATAGAAGGCAGCCTAGGATGAAACTTCAGAAAAAGCCAGGAGGCTGCAGAAGAGTCAGCACAGACCCAGAGACCCCAGGCCCGACCCCCCACCCATGGAGAGCCCCAGGCTGTGAATGCCTGAATCACACATACTGACCATGCAGCCACATCTAGGTGGATTTGCTGCCTGAGTCAGTCCATGATTGTGACCCATGGGGCATCTGGTTAAAGAGCACGATGTAGGCACATCCTCAAGGGGGAGCTCCCACTCCCTTTCATGAATGTCTTAAGCCTTTGTAAACCTAGTGGGATATGTGTACTCCACTGTGCAGCCTCTCACAGTCAGTTATTGACTCTTGAATACACGAAGAACTTCCTTATCTTTAGTCTTAGAACATCTCATGTCTCAAGGGCTGATCCTGACCTTTAATTTTCAGAGAGTTGGTAAAAAGACCATGTGTGTTCCAGGCCAAATCCTTCCTTACAACATTGACTGTGACCTTTATGATTTCATTTTTCCAGGAAGAAGATACTCTCCCAGCTATTAATTCCATGATATTTATGTTATTCATTCCTTCCTTCTATAAATATTTATGGAGGGTCCCCTATGTATCGGGCACTTCTAAGTGCTAGAAACAATGGACAAAACAGATAATCCCTGCTCTCTAATGGCAGAAAATAAGTAAAATTTTATTTATTCAATGTGTTTGTTTCTTTGTTTCTTCATTTAGTATGAAGGAGTATAAATATGGTTTTGTTACACATGTTGTGTCACACTTAACTGATTTGGACCATCCTTACATCCCTAGAATAAAACCCACTTGATCATTGTGTATTATCTTTTTGATGTGTGGTTGCATTTACTTTGCTAGTATCTTGTTGAGTATTTTTGTATTTATGTTCATCAGGGATGTCGGTCTGTAGCTTTCTTTTTTCTAGGAGTCCTTGTCTGACTTTAGTATCAAGGTGATACTGACTTTGCAGAATAAATTAGGGAGTTCCTTCCTCCTTAACCTTTTTGAATAATTTCAGGGGGATTGGTACCAGTTCTTCTTTGTATATTTGGTAGAATTTGGCTATGAATCTGTCTGGTCCTAGCTTATCTGTGCTGGAGATTTTTTTAACTGATTCCATCTTACTAATTATCGGTCTGTTCGGGATTTCTGTCTTTGCCTGGTTCAATCTCAAGGGATTGTTTGTGTCCAGGAATTTCTTCTAGGTTTTCTGGTTTCTGTTGATCTGTTGTGTTTTGGCGGTATCAGTTGTAATGTGTCTCCCTTTTCATTTGTGATTGTGTTTATTTAGATCTTTTCTTGTTAGTCTAGCTAATGATTTATCAATTTTATATTTTCTTTCTTTCTTTCTTTTTTTTTTTGAGACAGAACCTCAAGCTGACACCCTTGATAGAGTGCTGTGGCATCACAGCTCGCAGCAACCTCCAATTCCTGGGTTCAAGCGAGTCTCCTGCCTCGGCCTCCCAAGTAGCTGGGACTACAGGCACCTGCCACAATGCCTGGCTATTTTTTGGTTGCAGCCATCATTGTTGTTTGGCAGGCCCGGGCTGGATTTGAACCTGCCAGCTCAGGTGTACGTGGCTGGCGCCTTAGCCAGTTGAGCTACAGGCACCAAGCCTCAATTTTATCTTTTCAAAGAATCAACTTTTTTTTGTCTCAATGAAATTGAGTATGGCTTCCATTTTTGTTATTTCTTTCCTTCTGCTTAGTTTTGGATTTGGTTTCTTCCTATTTTTCTAGTTTCTTGAGAGCCAATGTTAGGTTGTTAATTTGTGATTTTTTTTTTTAACGTAGGCATTTAATTTTATGAACCTATCTCTTAGCACTGATTTTTCTGTATCCTAGAAGTTTTGCTATTTTTTTCCATTTGTTTCAAAAAAAATTTTAAATTTCAGTCTTAATTTCATCATTGTCCAAAATTGTTCAGGAACATGTTGTTCTAATGTATTTGTATTGTTTTGAGATTTCCCCTGGGTCTTGATTTCTAATTTTATTCTAATGTGGTCTAAGAAGATATGTGGCCTGACATATATGGTCTATCTTGGATAATGTTCTATGGTGCTGGTGAGAAAGTATAGTCTGTAGTTGTCAAGTAGAATATTCTATAAATGTCTGTTAATAAGTAAATTTTTTTATTACAACATAGCTGTGTACATTAATGCAATCATGGGGTATAATGTGCTGGTTTTGTATACCATTTGAAATATTTTCATCAAACTGGCTAACATAGTCTTCACCGCATTTTCTTAGTTATTGTGTTCAGACATTTAGACTCTACACTTAGTAGATTTAACATGCACCCTTGTAAAATGCACCATAGGTGTGGTCTCACCAATTACCCTCCCTCCACCCATCCTTCCCCCTCTCCTCCCCTCCCTCTCCTCTTTCCCCTTCTTCTTGGGCTGTAGTTGGGTTATACATAGCAGGGCTGAGTACATTGGATACTTTTTCTTCCATTCTTGAGATACTTTGCCAAAAAGACTATGTTCCAGCTCCATCCATGTAAACATGAAAGAGGTAAAGTCTCCATCTTTTTTAAGGCTTCCTAATCTTCCAAGGTATACATATACCACAATTTATTGATCCATTTATGGGTCAATGGGCACTGGGGTTTCTTCCATGACTTAGCAATTACGAATTGGGCTGCAATGAACATTCTGGTACAGATGTCTTTGTTAAGTGCAGTGCAGAAGTGTTCTCTTTTCTCCACATCCACGCCAACATCTCTGGTTTGGGGATTTTTGTGATGTGGGCAAATCTTACTGGGGTTAGATGATATCTCAATTCCTTTTGGAAAGATATTTGGAGAATACTTAGAAACCTAAAAATTGACCAGTGTCTTTATAAGAGGAAGAGATACCAAGAATGTGCCCACACAGAGGAAAGGCCACGCCACTGGGCAACCAGGTGCCCAGATGACAGATGAC
>CAUYON010047066.1:0-17111 GCA_963573935.1 Arctocebus calabarensis
CTGATGCAGCTTATACGAAATAATTGTTGTTCTGTTAACTGAATACCACTCTGTAATTGCAAAAAAAAAAAGTTGCAGCTGTTTTGTTGACATTCTGAATGCTTCTAAGTAAATACAATTTTTTTTATTAAAAAAAAAAAAGCTAAAAAAAAAAAGAGTGAAGTGGGAAGGAAGGGGCATGGAGAAAGGGTATAAGGAAAGAAATTTGTGTGTTACTCTATACGTAGCCGTATTGTTTTGTTTTTTAACAACCATATATGTACCACCTTCCATGAGTTTTACAGACGTTCAGTGAGAAAAAAGTAAAGGAATAAAGAAAATGGAGGAGGAGAAACAAAAGCTATGTAAATGCCATGCTATTCTGCTTGCCATTCTATTTGACATGAACATTTCTGGGAGTCTATGTGGTTCTGTCACCACATTTCTCCACATCCTGCCTATAGTGTGTCTCATTGTGTGTACACATACTTATTTCTCAGAGAACAGATTAACTTACTTTACCCTCCAATCCTATATACTTTAAAGTGGTGCTAAGAGCTTTTTGAGAATGACTTTGAACATATTTTTATCCCACTTGTTGACTCTAGAACCCAATCCCCTTGTGAGATGGCAGCTCTGCTGCAGCAACAGAATTTTAAACAGAACAAAAAACACCTTAAGTGAGAAACAAGAGGAAGAAAATCCAAAGATACATTTACCTTATCCATACAATTCACAAGGTCAGAGTCTAACCTTTTCTCTGCCATTTCTTTTCTAGTCAAAAGCATCCTGTGGCCAAAGCCATGAAATTCACTTTTCAAGTAATTTTCAGTTCTTGGTACTGCTAGAAAACTATATCCACACAAATTTCCAAACCAGGCCTATTGAAAAATATTTCTCACTGAAAATGTACCAATACTGAATGACTGGGTAAAGAGCTACTGGCTGATTGTAGGGTAAAGGAAATGTCTACTGTGATTTATTTTGCTAACATAAAAAAACTGGCTATGAGACAAAAATTACCTTCGCCTTTTCTCTTATCCTCCAGGCTTTCCTAATTGCATTACCACTTATTTGCAAGAAAAAAGAAAGATGGCAAGACTCAAAGGAACGTGGGAGAGAAGACAGAGAGCAAGATTCTAAGGAAGAAAAGATTAATTTATTTTTAATCACATATCCATACATTCATATCACTTATTAACATTCTGCTTATCCATTACAACAGAAAATCAAGAGGACCGAAAGACAAACCTGGTATTTACTAGGTGTCTACCTCTCAGAATCGTCAGCTACACCAACCTTAGAGGGTATATTCTAATGGGAAGCTCCCTGCTTCCTTATCTTGACCCAAAAAGTAAGCTTTCTCCTCCTCAAGTGGAAATAGTCACCTTTTTTTACCTTCTCTTCTCCTAATTGGTGAACTTAGGAAAAGGAACTGAGTGGTAAGTAGGTTAGCCCCTTCTGGGTTCTCTCTTTTTGGATCGGATACACACACACTCTGCTCTTCCAGAATGCAACACTCTATCCATGGAGTGGGTACAAGGAGAAAGGGTTAGGAGAGAAGCCTAAAAGTCCTGATGTGTAAGTTCAATTTGGAGGTAAGATATTAAAAATCCCAAGTACAGTTAGGAAGCCATGGTCTCAAAGTCAGCTTTATTTTTTTTGTTTGTTTTTGGAGATAGAGTCTCACTGTCACCCTTGGTAGAGTAATAGCTCACAGTAACCTCAAATTCTTGGGCTTAAGCAATCTTCTTGCCTCAGCCTCCCAAGTAGCTGAGACTATGGTGCCCACCATAATGCCGGGCTATTTTTAGACACTGTAGCTCAGGCTGGTCTCCAACTCAGGTGATCCGCCTGCCTGAGCCTCCCAGAGTGCTGGGATTCAAGGCATGAGCCACTGTGCCTGGCCTCAAATTTGTTATGAATAACAAAGCTCATGTTTTGATTTCTTTCTGCTTGTCTTTTTCTTTAATTCATTCTGAACCGAAGGATAAGACTACAGTATCATTAATTTATAACCCTAAAACCAAGGTCAGATAGGTGAAACTGATTTTCCCAAAGCCCAAAGTTAGTGGTAGAACCAAATTGTAAAGAGAATTTGGATTCCCTATTTCTATGTTGCCTTACCACCAATCCATAAAAGAAAAAACCCAATTATGCTACTAACCTGACAAACAAACTTGACATCTGGTGAAGATCTATTGAAGGGTTTGGGGAAAACATAGAAGTTAAATGACTTCGTTATATACCTGGGAAAATGAGACAAAAGGAAACTTAGAGGGATACACCATGCACAAAAAAAGAATTCCCACCATTTGTCAAAACAACCTACTTTGAATCTGTGTAGTCATACTTAAAAGTGCAAAGGCCAAACTGAAACAGCAAAAAGTCCATGGAATGCTGGAAAAGTGAAATAAAACATCTGTCACAATAATGCTGCATATTCAACATGAGCAGTAGTATTCTTAAACTGGTGGGCTTTCTGAATTACTCAACTTTGGCAGAATACTTCTAGATTATAAATCAAAAGCATTATTGATTTATATCTCTCTCTTAATATTTTCCCCAATTAAGTGCCTATCCAGAGTATTGTGTCAGATCCACTGCCAATGATTAAAATAATCACATCTTATTTCCTATAAGTCAAATAAACATCAAAAATACTAAACTTTTCCTAAAATATTTTCCAGCAAACAATTATTTTTGCTGTTTTAAATATCACTTCCTGGCTGGGTTTGAGAAGAAATGCTGCACTTGGAAAATCTTAATGTGCAAGTTTAGTAATTATATTTGTCTATAAAGAGGACCAGCATGAGAAAGAAAATGATTTCATAGCATAGCTACTTGCCTTTTTAAGCTTCTGATACCTTTCTTCAGGAGTGTCAAAACCATTTGTTAATGCACTGACGGAAGGTCCATCACTGATTCCTAGATTTCAAGAAATAAAAGTTTTTATCTTACTAGTAAATGTAAAAATGTTAGTCAATTATTCAATGCCTCCATTATTTCATATCATGAATTAAGATTGATTGGAAGTGCTTCCTATCTCAGTTTTTCAAAATTAGCATTAACTTAACTGGCCACCAAGCTAAACTCTGTAGTAATGAATTTGGAGATGTTAATGTTTCAACTTGAGAATGGGCAGCTTCAGTGTCTAAAATGGGGTTAAAACCAAAGTAATCATTTAAGAAAATAAGCCATGTGCTTGAACAAATTTTGCCGCTTTCTAAAGGATTAATGCATGATCAAACATCAACAAATCCATAGCATATTATTGCTAGAGTATCAGTCTTGGTCAACAGTTTGGAGTAGCATCTATAAAACAAAAGTATTTTCAAGGTCAAGAAAAAAATATTTTTGGTGAAAATTCTTAGCCTCCTAAGGAACTGACTCCAACTAGAATCTGTATGATTAAAGTCAATGACCACATTTACTCCAACATGGATTCCTTTAGAAGAGCTAGGATTCTTTAAACATGTAAAATCACATAGTAAAAGTGGTATCTGGGCGGCACCTTTGGCTCAGGGGGTAGGGCGCCAGCCCCATATACTGAGGATGGTGGGTTCAAACCCAGCCCCGGCCAAACTGCAACAAAAAATAGCTGGACGTTGTGGCAGGTGCCTGCAGTCCCAACTACTTGGGAGGCTGAGGCAGGAGAATTGCTGAAGCCCAGGAGTTGGAGGTTGCTGTGAGCTGTGACTGTCTCCAAAACAAAACAAAACAAACAACCAACCAAAAAAAGTGGTATCTGTACCAAAGGGAGTGAACTGTCCATACCAATGTCAACAATTAAAAAATTAGTCTTTGCTCATCCCCCAAAAAGAAAAATAAAAAACCTGTAACTGTAAGTGTTGATAAAGTATAACACACACTAACACACCTGCCTACGTAGGCAATGAACACTTTCCCTAATGGATAAGGGAATATCCTCGTTTACCTGCAAAAGCCTGATTCTAGCCTATTACAAAATAACAAATATTTAATGTATAGGGAGTATATGACTACTCTATAGTAGTCAAATTCATAAAGACAAGTGGTGGTTGCCAGAGGCTCTGGGAAGGGACGAATGGAGCATCCAATGTGTAAGGAGTTTCATTTGGGAAGATGAAAACCATCTAGAGATGGATGGCGATGGTAGCACTGCAAAGTGTGTGCACTTAATGCCACTGAACTGTAAAATCAGTTAAAAATAATTAATAGGTAAATTGTATATGTACTTTATCACAAGGGGGGAAAAAAAAGCCTGACCGTAATCCTCAAAGCTTCCTCCATGTACATGTCAAACTTTTAAGCAGCACCAAAACCATAATCTCTATCTGCAATCCTCAAAAGACCAATCGCAAATCCACAGCCATCTCTTAACCCCTTCCATCCTTTCACCCCTTCCATGCTTTTTAAAGTTTAAGGGGACTTGTGCAACCCGCTGAAGGCTTACAAACGGCTAGGAACCGCTCTCAGGAATGACAAGTCAGAGGCTGGGGGACTGAAAGAGCCTTGGCTATGCACTGCAGATGCTAGCCCTGAGCTTCCAAGGAAGGGATACCTGAAAACTCCCCATCGATGGCGAAGAAGTCTGCCTCCTCTATGGCCTGGTACACTTTGTGAAGATTACTCTTAAAATCTGCGGAGAAATCGAGAAGAGGCTCAGAACCGGTGGCCTAAATTCCTGCCCACTGTCTCCTAAGGGGAGAAGGAAGGAGGGTCGCAGACCTCCCGACGCCAAGGGCTCAGGAGTGCGGGGAACAAATCTCAGAGGTGTCAGAGGTGTGCACCGGCCGTAGGGGATCAGGTCCCTAAGCGGTGCATGGACCAGAAGGAGAAGCCCCAAGGGTGCACGGCCCGGAGGACAAGGCCCCCTGGGGTGCATGGTCCGCAGCGTGACACTGCCCCAAGAGGCGCAGGGGCCAAAGCCCTGAGGCGCTGCCTCAGCTCCCGGCACACCAGACAGGCCCCTCGTGCTCTGGGCCTAGCAGGCCAGGGTGGAAGGTGGAGACGCGACCGTGGTCTGGGCCTAGCAGGCCGGAGTGGAGGGGTGGGTATGCGGACACGCACTGTTCCTGATTATCTCCATTCCGCAGAGTGGCCGGAACCCAGGCCCAGCCCGGGCCAGCTCAGCTGTTCCACTCCCAGAGTTCCGTGGCGGCCGGAGCAGCCGCTGAAGCAGCAGCAGCCAACACAGACGAGACGACTTCCGGAAACAGCGCGCGCCGGCGGGGTTTGCGACAGCTCTTGCGTCAGCGCCTTCGTCAACGTAGGGGGTGGGGCCAAGGGTGGGCTACTTCCACTCCACCCACCAACCCCCCACCGGACTGAGGAGAGGCGTGGCTATCGGTGTCACCAAGAAGTGGTCTAATTTGCGCTGGTGTTTACTTTAGAAGAAATGGCATGTCCTGACGTCAGTCCACCAGCGAATATTTACTGCGTTTCTATTATGTACTAATCACACTGATAGGGGTGGTGATACTTTGGTGAACAGGAAGACATGGTTCCTTCCCCATCGGAGCTTAAACTTGGGGTAAGAGGAGAAATTGAGGCGGAAATCAAACTTGCCATTTGGACATACACAGCGGTTGCTATGAAGAAAAAGAGCAGGGTGCTGCAACAGAGAATAATGGGAGTTGTTACCTAGTGGGCAGGAAAAGCATAGCCTAGACCTAGACCTTTGTCTACTGCATTAGCTCCTGGGAATACTATGGCGAGCGCATGTGAGGTCCTTCCCTAAAGGAGTTGCATGTTGGTTTAGGACCGCTGTTGCCGCCCAAAGCTAGCACTGAGCGGACAGGTAGTAGACGCTCAGTAAGCCTGAGTTGAGTGAATGAATTCACCTTCATCTTTCATAAAAGCCGATTATGAAGTTGGTTGGAATACCTGTTTTCAAAGACTAAATTGCCCAATTAGAGAACATATTTAACCTTCCTAAATCTCAATTTCTTGGTGTTGTGTTGAGGATCAATGTTGACAATGTATGAGACGTGTAAAGTAAATAAATTTTTAAGGGTAGGGGAGTTTCGATTAGGTAAAATTAAAAAAAAATCCTGGAGATGGATAGTGGTGACAGTTGTACAACAATGTAAATGTACTTAATGCCACTGAACTGTATACTTAAAAATGATTAAAAGGTAAATTTTATGTATCTTCTACCACATTTTTTAAAAATGCTCATTCTTACTGCCAGATTATCTTTCAGAATATGAGTTCACATACTTCCTGTGCTATCATGGCAATTGGTGAAAAGATTGCCAAGATGTTTGATCTTTGCCAGTTTGATGGGTAGAAAAGAAAATGCCATCTCAAACTAGCACTTTAGCAATCTCCAGGCCAGCGACTTAAAACAGATCATGAGCATGAGTTCCCAAAAGACCAACGTGCTGGGTGATAAAACGTAGTGATAATTTTTATTATGGTTCTTTTTCTTTTTATTGGGGGGATCAGTCTCACTGTTTTTCAGAGCTAGAGTTGCAGCTGACTGCAACCTCAAACTTTTGGGTTCAAGCGATTGTCAGCTGCCCCAGTAGCTGGGATTACAGGCGCACACTACCAAGCCTGGCTAATTTAAAATTTAAAAAAATAGTGATAAAGGAGGCGAGGTCGGGGCGGGGGGCTAGCTATGTTGCTCAGGCTGGTCTCGAACTCCTGTGCTCAAGCGATACTCCCGCTTGGTTTTCCGAAGTGCTGGAATTACAGACGTGAGCCACCACAACACACCGATTCTTCTTAACAAACGGCTCTTTAGCTATGGCCCTGTAATTTTCTGCACAAAATGTAAAGGAAAAAAAATTGGCGTGAGTACAGTTGGTCTTGTAATATTTCCTTAATTTCTGTGCAAATCTGTATCCTCCAGACACAGAAACAGCCACCCTGGGGAAGCTCATACACACACAGTGTCCCTACCCTGGGTGGAACTGTTGAGCCCAAGCCCGCGGTGGATCTGCTAAGAGGAAGGGACTGGACCGGCGGTGGTACGCATGCGCCCGCTTCCTCCGCCTGGGAGTGGCCGCTCTAGGCAGCGAGGAGGTCGCGGGGTTAAGGGGATTAGAAACGAGTGCGGCCTCTCCTCTATGGTCGCGGGCTGAAGGCATTCCCCGCAGTCCTTTCAAAATTACTTCCGGAAGTGTGGCCTCTACCTCCCCTGCTTCCGCAGGGGTCGGGGCGGGGAGCTACGGCCGGGTTGGCCCCGGGACGAATGGAATGGTAAGCCGCAGCACGGCGGAGGGTGGTGCATGAGCGGCTCAGGCTTGATTTCGGGACGCGGTGTGGAAGACGGAGCTGGAATCTCTTTGGTCTAGCCGTCGCCGTCCTGGCGGGGTTGGAGAAGGTGTAGGGGCCTTTCCTGAGCCGTGCCAGTCCTGACCGCGGGGTGCGGATCTCAGCTTGGCCAACTTCTCCATACCTTCCCGGAGCCCCACGTCAGCACAGCCGGTCGCTGGGTCTCGCTTGAGCCCATCGCGGGTCAGGGTCAGAGCCACTCACTCCAGGGGCTCTCCGGGCAGGATGGAGGGAGCATCACTAGGTAAATTTTGGAAGGGGTCAGCAGGGCGCCTGCTCGCTCCACAACCTGGAGCACCTCAGCCAGACTGGATCGAGTTCCTGATAGCCTCCTGGTTTAGCTTACAGTCTTACCTGCTGAGGCAAATTCTTGCCCCAAGGCAGAGCGATTTGTTACCTCCTTTTAAAATAGGATAATGGGAAGCGCTGAATGAGGGCAAAGTGAAACCCCGAGTCGTATTTGAGCTGGGCTCTTCTGATGCCTAGCCTCACGGCTCAGAAATCCGAATTTGTACAAAAGAGCGTTTTCTTTTATTAAAAAGGGGGGTGGAACAAATGGGAAGCGGTTTGTGTCTATTTGAGGATACCTTGCGGGGCGGGAAGCAGCCTCTCAATTTTGGTGAAGAGAAATCTGGAGCCTAGACGCTGTCATGTCCTCAGCTGTCGCCGGTGGGACCTCCCGCCTAAGCCCATTGGTTTCTCTTTTAGGGGTGGTTTTGATGTCACCCTCCGAAGGGCCAATAAGGAGGAGCTTTGCGCGCTTTCACCCCGGGTGCCCCCAGTTGCCAGCGCGTGCTGCTGGGTTTATTTTGTTTGTTCTGCTTTATAAACAGCCACCTTGGGTCCTAACCAATGTGCTCTGCATTTCCCTGGGTATCTCTATAAACTTGATGGGAAAACTGTACTTCTCCAAGACGGTTCTTTTTTTTTTTTTTTTTTTTCCTCCAGCGTTTGGCACTAGAACTGACTACACAGTCACTACTCATTAAACACCACTATTGATAATTATAATAGCATACAACAAATTCGTTTTGAGTATCTATGGATAGAGTTTGTCAGTTAAGCCTCTCAACTGCATCGACGTTAATATTATAAACGAGTACAGCCGGTTATCAGTCTATCCTAGACTGATAAATGGGAAATGTGAGGCTATGAGGCTCAGGGATGACCAGATTTGGAACCCAGATCAGTCTCAACTTGAAAACCACACCGTTTGAACTCTAACAGCCTCTTGAGGGAAATTATAGTCTAGGAGATGAGAAAACTTGCGCAAACAAAAGTCACACTAATGCACAGAGACAAGAAAGATTAATTTGGGTGGGAAGGGGTTAGACTTTCAAGTGACGATTGATTTGGGTCTTGTCAGTTGGATGTTTTTGACCCAGGGATGTTGTGAAGTTGCATTACAGATGAAAAGAACAACATGAGAATATGGAAAAATGCCCAAGGAGCAGGAATCAATAGATGAGACTACAGTATGGTCTCTTATATGAGCAGGGGAATTTATAGATGAGGCACAGAAAGGTTAAGAGATGCTCTAGAGGTCATTTACCTAATAACTAGAGGATTTGAGATTTTAACTCATTCATTCTGGCTCCAGAGTTTGTGCTCCAAATTAAAAAGTTATGTTGATTGCTAACACGCTGTAAAAATTCAATAGCCAGCTTTCAATTGTGGGCTTCCTTTTCCTGTAGTAAGCTTCTGAGCAAAGGAGGGGCTTGATCAGAATTTCATCCTGGGAGAATGACACAGGCAAGGAAGAGAGGAGAGATTGGCAAGAAGAGAATGGAAAGTTATTTAAACTTTATTTTGTTCACACATACTTATATTTTGTCTGAGACATACATTTAGGCATATCAATATTTATTTGTATGTAACAGCACTTTCTCATTCCCAAACTTCAATGTGCAGAAGAATCTCCTAAAGGGCTTGTTTAAAATGCACATCCTGGGTGGCACCTGTGGCTCAGTGGGTAGGGCACCGGCCCCATACACCAAGGGTGGCGGGTTCAAACTCGCCCTGGCCAAACTGCAACAAAAAATAGCCGGGCATTGTGGTGGGTGCCTCTAGTCCCAGTTACTCAGGAGTCTGAGGCAAGAGAATTGCCTAAGCCCAAGAGCTGGAGGTTGTTGTGGGCTGTGACACCACAGCACTCTACCGAGGGTGACAAAGTGAGACTCTGTCTCTAAAATAAATAAATAAAAATAAAATGCACATCCTGAACCTCTCTCCCAGACATCCTGAGAATTGAATTTCACCAAACTTTCCAGGTGATTCTGACGGTGGTATTAAGAATGACAAATTTGTTAATTTGGTTTTCAGCTACAAATATCTAGAACCCAGCTTTGTGCCAACCACTTTCGGGTATGGTGATAAAATTCAAAGACTTGGTTCCTGACCTCAGGAGCTAAGGATTTGATTGCAGAGGCAAAACCATGACTGAAACAGTAGAGTGTAAAAAGTGTTTAGAGTGAGCTAAATTTGAAAAGGGCACGTTAGTTTATAACATGGGTCATTCAGAATGTTTAAAAACAAGTAGTTAAGGTATGGGTTACTTGGTAGCCTCCTCTAGCTTTTGATAGTTTTCTCAGTTGTTGAACATCTACAGGGTTTAGTTTAGGATAGATCAGAAATGGAAGATGACAGGCTCCAAAGAGAGCCGGGATCTCCTTGTCAGTTTGACCCCATCTTGCCCAACACCACTCATGACAGTAAATCATGGCACTTCAAAGTTCAGGCAGCGTACTCTATAGCCAGAGGAACTAACTACCTTTTCCCTACTGATTTCTGACCCTGTCCAGAAAGAAAATCTATTTGGAGTCAGAAAAACACAAGGTTTTATACACTAAGTGACTGGAAATGTTACTCATATTAATGGAAGAGCCAGTTTCTGGCCCCTGTAGGAAGTACACATAATATTCTGTTCTAACTGCCATTTCAGCTCCTTGCTTTGTTTATATTTGAGCACATTTGTTTTTATATCCCAGCCAACATAAATGAGTGGACAGTCTTTGTTTTTTATCCACATACTGTCTTCCATGTGGCAAGGGTTGACAGTCTTTGGACATTTAATACTATCTTAGTATTCTGCCAGCGTTTATAGTAGTGTCCCCAGGAGTGGATCTGGGTGTTAGAACCAGGGGTTTTCTTATCCATCCCTCCCCCTATTCCTATTTTCTTTCTCCCCTCCTCCCTTTTTCTCAATCCTCTTTCAGAGAACCTGCCTGTTCTATTGTAATATTTTTGCATTGAACAGCATACTTACTCCAGCAGCTGCCAGCTGGAATTCATGTTCCAAAATGCAGTGTTGTCACATTCTAGTTTTCTCTCATTTGTTTTTGTCAGCTGTGCACAAGCAGCTCTGTGATGTGGCCTAGATGATAAAGGAGTAAATAAGCCTTTGAACTAATAACTGTTGCTAATTACTTTATTGGAATAATGAAGTGTTAAAAGGCTTTAAGTGAGACCATGATTTAAAACCTGCCTATGCCCTTTACTAATTAGATCTCTATTTAATCATCTGTGAAATGGAAATACTAGTAATACTTGTCCCATACAATTGTGCATTTCACTTTCTAAGGGCTCAGTAAATATTAGCAGTTGTATTATTCTTTGTTATCATGTTTTATTCAATGAGAGAAAGTAGCCAAACCAGAGGCCCAAAGAAGTTAAAACATCTTTCTTTTCTTGCACTAAACATCTTTGCTAAGATGTCCAGTGGTCATCTTAGCACCTGGGATGGTCCAGGTGCAGTGGCTCATGCCTATAATCCTAGCACTCTGGGAGGCCAAGGCAGGTGGATTGCTTGAGCTCTTTAAGTTAGAGACCAGCGTGAGTAAGAGCGAGACCCCCCCCACTAAAAAAAAAAAAGATGCTTGGGATATTTGTCAGGAACCCTAATAAATTAGCCCTTAAAAGGATTATTCCTAAAATATTAAGCACATATTACCATCACAAATGAAAAGATTGAACCATAATCAGATTACCACTGAGCCAAGCAGTTTAAAAATTATAATTTCTAAAGAGTTAATCATTACATAGTGAGATCTTTATAAGCTTACATATAAAACTACTTAAACTCAGGATTAATACATTTTTGATATTTTTAAATTTTTGTTTATTTGTTTTTGAGTTTCTGGCTGGACTGGTTTTGAACTCCCCACCTCCTGCATATGGGGCCGGCAGCACCCTACTCCTTTGAGCCACAAGCCACCCTTTAAATTTAAAAAAAAAATTTTTTTCAAGACAGTCTTATTTTGTCACCCTCGGTAGAGTGCTGTGGTGTCATAACTCATAGCAACCTCTAACTCTTGGGCTTAAGCAATCCTCTTGCCTCACTCTCCCCAGTAGCTAGTACTACAGGTACCCACCACAATGCCTGGCTATTTTTTATAGACACAGTCTAACTCTTCCTCAAGCTGGTCTTGAAGTCCTGAGCTCAAGCTGTCCACCCACCTCAGCCTCCCAGAGTACTAGGATTACACATGTGACATTGATCTTTGAGAAACTCAAAAATTATTGAATTAATTGAGTTACCCAAATTATAGTTGGGTATGTGACTAAAGAAACAAATAATAGTGCCCCCATCTCCTTCTAGATAATAGCCTTCTATTAAATAAATAGGTGATTAGATAAATCCATAGGTAGGTACTCACTAAGTCAGATAAACAACTTTGGTTCCAAGGGAGGAATAGCCAAGTTCATGTGGGGTTCTTTAGTTACACAGAACTATTTATTGGGAGATTGTATATATCCCAGCCCTTTTCACTTTTATGGGTTCTCAGATAACTATAGTAAATCAGTTAGGTAGGTCTTGTTCAAACATAGAAAAGGTCACATTAATTAGATATCTTGGAATTGCCCAAATCATCAGTGATTACAATAGTTGTTTCCTATCAGTTGTGCCAACAACAGTAGGTAACAACCTAACAGCAAATCGAGTGAGGAAAGCTGGCAGTGCAGTGACTTGTACCTGTGATCTCAGCACTTTGGGAAACCAAGGAAGGATGATCATTTGCAGCCAGGAGTTCAAAACCAGCCCGGGCAACACAGCAAGACCCCTTATCTACAAAAAAATAGAAAGCATATTAGCCAGGTGTGGTGGTATATGCTTATATTCCCAGCTAATCCAGAGGCTGAGGCAGGAGGATTCCTTAAGCTCAGGAGTTGGGAATTATAGGTATGTGAGCTCTGATCACATTACTGCACCTCAGGATGACAGAGAGACCCTGCCTCAAGAAAAAAAGAGGAAACCCCTGAGCCGACAAAACTCTAAAGGCTATCTAGCCTAAAGGTAGTTAGCTTAGAAACAACCATAGACCTGTCAGTAAACTCAGAAAGTATCATCTTATGGGATAAGGGAGGAGAACTCAGGTCAGGCAAGTAACAAAACTGAGAAGAGCAGAAGGGAGAGGACCACGGCAGACCGCAGCTGGCAGCCCTGATGAGTGGGCAACTGCTGAGTTCCTCTGCCCTAGCCAGCTGATTCTTGTCATGAAAAAAATCAGATTTCAGTGTTGCCAGATCTGATTTTTTTTTCAAGAGAAACCAGAAATCTAGATTTTTATGTAAAATCAGATTTTCTCAAATGCTGGAACCAAGTTTAGTTAAAAAAGAAAAAACACCATAGAAAGGAAGCCTGCCTGCAGGCCAGATGCTGCCTCAGTAGGGTAGTGGCTGCTGGTGGTGATTGTCCCAGGCCATGGAGGATGCTCATAGTGACAAAGCTGCGTTGCTGTGGCGAGCCTTACCTGGTTTGTGATAACCCTGCATGAGGTGGTATGTTGATACCAGTGGATAAACAGTAGTTGTTAACCTTCTTTGGGTCTTGGTCCCCTCTGAGACCCACCTTCCAAGGAAATGCACATACTGTGCCTAGACACAAGGTTGACATGGAATTCACATGCCTCCTGAGAATTCTCCAGAGTTCAATTGAAAACCCAACTTTTGTTCAGAAACAACTCTTCAGAATGGTGCAGTCCCTTTGGGAACTCCTGAAGTTTTGTTGTACTATTCAACCTTTTATTTTCAACTTTTTTTTCTTTTTTCTGAATTGGGTGCTCTGCTACTCCAGCCAGAGTTCAGTGGTGTCATCATAGCTCACTGCAACCTCAAACTTCTAGGCTTAGGTGATTCTCCTGCCTCACCCTCTCCAGTAGCTGGTACTACAGACACCTGCTGCCATTCCCACCTAAGTTTTTGTGTTTTGTTTTGTTTTGTAGAGACAGGGTCTCATAATGTTGCCCTGGTCTCATAATGTAATCCTGAGCTCCTGGCCTCTGGTAATCTTGTCTCAGCTGCCCAAAATGCTGAGATTATATACTATAGTAGCCAGCCACTGTGCCCAGCCATAAAGTTGTTTATGTTTGCTGTGTTGTTGATTTCCTAAACTCAGGCATTCTTCCCATTGGTTTTTTTTTTTTTTTTTTTTTTGAGACAGAGCTTCAAGCCGTCACCCTAGGTAGAGTGCTATGGCATTACAGCTCACAGCAACCTCCAATTCCTGGGCTCAAGCGAGTCTCTTGCCTCCGCCTCCCAAGTAGCTGGGATTACAGGTGCCCACCACAACGCCCGGCCATTTTTTGGTTGCAGCTGTCATTGTTGTTTGGCAGGCCCGGGGGCTGGATTCGAACCCACCAGCTCAGGTGTACGTGGTTGGCGCCTTAGCCCATTGAGCCACAGGCGCTGAGCCTTCCCATTGGTTTTGAACTAGTTAATTAACACTTGTAATTTCATAAATAGAAGTGTATCCATGTGAATAGGGATTAGGGGTAGGAATGGAATGATTCTGCCCCCACACAGATACATCCTTCCACATCCCCTCCACCTTCAAGGCCCTGATAGAAGGGGGAAACAGGTAAAAAGAAAAGTAGCAGAGAGATAGTCAACATATGCTTGCTTCTCAGGGCTCCAGCCTGCAGAGCTGGTTGCAGAGAACAAACAGCCTCAGGCTTTCTCAAAAAGGCCTTTAAGTGTTGCCAGCACCAGAGGACACGTTCACACAAATACCAACACCACAGCTGGTAATGTTAGTGTCAGAGCTAGATTTGATCCTCTGAGATGCACTTTCCTTCTCCAGTAGTACTGCGTTCTTTAATTAGTAGAAGTAACCCAAATAGATATAGAAGTAACAGAAATGACCCATTTAATTTATTTAGGAATGTGTTCTCTTTCTCTGTTACCTTGCACTTTTTGAAGTTGGGGTGAAATGAAGCAAGCAAAACTCCAAAGAAGTCCATGCATTTTCTAATTTGTTAAAGGTAGTTACAAAACAAACTCGATGGGCACCTCAGCTTTACAAAATAGTCCTTTAACTTTAGTGTGTGATTTGTCTTTTCTCATGAGCAATAAACTTGCAGAGCTGGTAGGCAAGGAACTGCTGGTGTATTCTCTTCTTTCTTTTTTTTTTTTTTTGCAGTTTTTGGCTGGAGTGGCATTTGAACCCGCCACCTCTGGCATATGGGGCCGGCTCCCTACTCCTTTGAGCCACAGGCACCGCCCTGGTGTATTCTCATTTTTAAATGGCTAATTCATGAAAAATTAATTTCAATATATTATTTGTAATTTTCTGTAATGATTTTGAAATGTATACATGTAGGCTCATTCTTATTCCCAACCACTGTTTGGTGTCTTCAGCTGCTAAGTAGACATTTCTACTTGGGATTCTTCTACCTCAAACCTAACATTTCTAAAATTCAACATTTGTTTACAATGACCTGGTTTCTATCAGGGGTACAGTTTTTCCTCTTGTCTGAAACTTAGCCCACATCTTTGGTCATTCTTTCTCTCTACTCATTAAATTATTTCGTTACAATCTCTGTGATGTCTTCCTTCACATTTCCATTTTTGCCACCTTAGTCCCAGAAGTAATAACACCTCATTTCTAACATCTCCAGTTGTTCTCCCTACTTCCAGCTTGTTCATCCTTCATGATGAGATTTATATGTGCAAGCCTACCCTTGCTGATATCATCACCTCTGAAACCTTCACAATAGTGAGATTGAGAAACTGACCGTAACACCAGATATAGTAGGAATAATCGTTTCTTGGCCTCTATTTATACCATTCACCACCGTAGCCACTTCCCATCACTATCCTAATCCTCACAAGAAGCCTTGAAGATTTAAGTACTGTTACTGTTTCACAGTTGAGAAAACCAGGATCAGAAATCAAGTAACTGCTAAACAGTCGTACAGCTACTGAGTTGGGGAGCTATGATTATAATTCCAAGGTCTCTGTCACACTGCCTCTCAATCTAAAAAAATCTACCTAAGGCCATGGTAAGAATGAGAAGACTGGTTCTTTGTCACTTGCACACCATGTATTGATGATATTAACATATTTCTGTGGCACCAAACTAGCCAGATCCAGAGGACATGTGCATTTTGGGGTTGATTTAGACGAAAGAGTATATTGAGGCATGGGGGAGCTGACCTGGGACAGGGCACCAGAAAGCAAGGCTTCACTCACTCCTTGGAATTGTTTGTTAGAGCCTCTGATATCAAATTCCCTAATGGCAAGTACTTATGTAGACCAAATGAGTTATTTACATGAAGTGTATCTGTTGTCAACTCCAGACATTTTACCATGCCAAGAGGCTGGTTTATTTTAAAACACATCTAGAAAGGATTTTGGAAACTTAATTGCGAACAATTAAACCAAACAAATTTCAAAGAAGTTAGTGAAAGGGAAGGATTCAGAATTTTTTATCCCAAATCCCAAATCTATTGAAATTTCCACTAAACCATTTTGCTTTACTAACTTTGAAAAGTGTAGCAAACAGAACAGAGGGAATTCAATGATGATTACTAAGTTTATGAAATATAGATTTTTATAAATCAATTTATCACATTTAAAAATTAGAGTTTGGATAGAATAGTGGTATTGTGCTAACTACTCTTCTCTTCATACAACTACAATTGATCATGTTGCTTTCTTGTTTCTAGATTAATGATGCTTTGCAGACTTTTCTAAGTCTAAAATTTTCTGTGTCTGTGTATCCCAGAATTTGCTAAGAGATGGAGGAGCCTCAGAAGAATAATTTGAACACAATGGGCCTTGAGAAAGAGGATTCTCTCAAAAGCACCAGTCCTCAGATTTCTGTCAGTGAATTTTCTTGCCACTGCTGCTATGACATCCTGGTTAACCCCACCACCTTGAATTGTGGCCACAGCTTCTGCCGGCACTGCCTAGCTTTATGGTGGGTGTCTTCAAAGAAAACAGAGTGTCCAGAATGCAGAGAAAAGTGGGAAGGTTTCCCCAAGGTCAATATTCTCCTCAGGTAATGCTCAGCACACATTGGTTATAATGTATTCTCTTGCAGTGGAAGCAGCAGGGTGTGAAAAGGGTGGAGATTTGGAGCTCACATACCAGGTGGTCACTCTACATCTGCTCAGGTATGAGTCAGGGGCTCAAGGACCTGAATATTGGACTCCCTCATTGGTGACCATAGTTTGTTGTTTTTTGTTTTGTTTTGATTTTGGTGTATTTTTGTTGTTGTTTTTGTTACTGTTTGTTTGTTGAGATAAGGTCTCTCTCCATTGCCTGGGTAGAGTGCTATGGCTTGATCACAGCTCACAGTGACCTCAAACTCCAGGGCTAAGAGATTCTCTTGCCTCGGTTTCCCGAGTAGCTGGGATTACAGGTATCCACTTCCATACCCAGCTACTTTTCCTATTTTTTTTTAATTAAATCATAGCTGTATGTATTAATGCAAACATGGGGTGCAATGTGCTGGTTTTATATACAATTTGAAATATTTTCATCAAACTGGTTAACATAGCCTTCATGGCATTTTCTTAGTTACTGTGTCAAGACATTTATATTCTACATTTAGTAAGTTTCACCTGTACCCTTCTACATCATTT
>CAUYON010047068.1:0-12056 GCA_963573935.1 Arctocebus calabarensis
GGAAATTTTTTGTTTGAAGATTTTTTTATTGTTTCTTCAATCTCAGTTCTTGAAATCAGTCTATTTCTTCTTCATTAAGTCTAGGGAGAGAGTGTGATTTCCGGTATTGATCCATTTCCTCCACATTATCAAATTTCTGGGCATAGAGTTTCTTATAGTACTCAGAGATGTTCTCTTGTATCTCTGTGGCATCTGTTGTTATTTCCTCTTTATCACTTCTGATTGAGGCAATTAGAGATTTTACTTTTCTGTTTCTAGTTAATCTGGCCAAAAGTTTATTGATTTAATTTTTTGAAAAACTAACTTTTTGTTTTATTAATTTTCTGAATGATTCTTTTGTTTTCTATGTCATTAACCTCTGATTTAATTTTGGTTATTCATTTTCTTCTGCTGAGTTTGGGATTAGATCATTCTTCTTTTTCCAATTCCACAAGATGATTCATGAGTTTGTTGATGCATTCTCTTTTTGTTTTTCAAATTTAAGCATCTAATGTGATAAATTTCCCTCTTAAGACTGCTTTTGCAGTATCACACAGGTTTTAATAACCTGTGTCTTTGTTGTTATGTTTAAGGAATTTAATTTAATCTTTTATCTCTTTCTGAACCCAACTATCATTCAACACAAGGTTGTTTAATTTCCATACTTTTGTGTGGGAATGAACATTTTTGCTGGAGTTGAGTTTCAACTTTATTGCCTTGTGGTCTGAGAAGATACAAGCTTAATTTCTATTCTTTTAATTTTCCTGAGGTTTGATTTATATCCTAGGATCTGGTCTATTTTAGAGTATGTACCATAAGCTGACAAGAAAAGTGTATATTCTTTAGCTTTGGGATGATATGTTTTGTATATGTCTTTTTTTTTTTTTGAGACAGAGTCTCACTGTGTCACCCTCAGTAGAGTGCAGTGGTGTCACAGCTCTTAGCAACCTCAAACTCTTGGGCTTAAGCGATTCTCTTGCCTCAGCCGCTGAGACTACAGGTGTCTGCCACAACACCCAGCTATTTTTTGGTTGTAGTTGTCATTGTTGTTTGGCAGGCCTGACCTCAAACCTGCAGGGCTCAAACCTGCGACCTTCGGTGTATGTGGCTGGCACCCTAGCCACTGAGCTACAGGCACTGAGTCTGTATATTTCTATTAATCCCATTTTTTCTAGGGTCACATTTAAGTCCTTTGTACCTTTGTTTAGTTTTTGTTTAAAGGATCTGTCCAGTTCTGTCAGCAGGGTGTTAAAGTCCCTGGCTATTATGGTGTTAGGGTATATAATATTGCTCAGACCACTCAAGGTCTATTTCATAAATCTGGAAGCCTTTCAGTTGGGTGCATAAATATTTAAAATTGAAATGTCTTCTTGTTGCATTGTTCCTTTGACCAGTATAAAGTGTCCATCTTTGTCTTTCTTAACTTTAGTTTTTTCAAATCTCCTTGTATCTGAAAATAATATTGCAAACCCTCCTTTCTTCTGATTTCCATTTGCTTGAGATACTGTTTTCCATCCCTTAACCTTGAGTTTGATTTATCCTTCAAGGCTAGATGCATCTCTTGGAGCTAGCATATGGATGGCTTGTGCTTTTTTGCAGTCAGCCTATGCCTCTTCAGTGGTGAATTCAGTCCATTGATGTTTATTGAGAGAATTGATAAGTGGGGTGGATTTCTATTCATCTTATTTTGTAAAAGTTCATTGTATAGTTTTATCCTTTACACCACTGTGGAAGCTAAGTTTTGACCTTTAGCTTCTGGGTATTTACTTTGTTGGTGGTCCATTGCGGTGGTCAGTGTTGAGGATAGTTCTAAGTATTTCCTGTAGAGCTGGTCTTGTTATGGCAAATTTCCTCAGTGCTTGTATATCTACAAAAGATTTGATTTCTCCATCAATTTTCAAGTTTAGTTTAGCAAGACAGAATTCTGGGCTGAAAACTGTTTTATTTAAGAATATAGAATGCTTAATTTGGCATTCAGTTGGATGGAAAGTTTTCATCTGGCATTAAGTTTTGGAAGGTTCCAGTTGAAAAGTCTGCTGTCATCCTAACGGCTCTGCCTCTATAGGTCAGTTGGCAATTACCCCTGGCTGCTTGCAGAATTTTTTCTTTCATCTTGACTTTGGACAGGTTCATTATAATGTGTCTTGGAGAAGCTCTGTTTGAATCGAGATGACCGGGGTTTGATATCCATCTGAAAGAATTGTGTTGGGGTCTTTAATAAGACTTGGGAAGTTTTAATTTATGATAGTGTCCAGTAGGGCTTCCATTCCTTTGGGACAATCTTATTCTCCTTCAGGAATCCCTATTATTTGTGTATTTCAATGACTGCTTCATAGAGTCTCATAGTTCTCTAAGTGCCTGTTCTGCTTTCCTTCTTTTTCTGCCTCTTTAACTATTTGGGTTAACCCAAAAAACTTTATCCTCTAGCTCTGAGGTTCTTTCTTCTCCATGATCTAACCTGTTTTTGATACTTTCTCCTGCAAGTTTACATTCCCTGATGGTCTCCTTCATTCCCTTGAGCTCTGCCATATCCTTTCTATATTCTACACATCTCTTGTCTGACTTTTGATTCTTTCTTTCCATTTTCTCATCCATGCCTTTTATTGTCTTCATCATCCATATTTTAAATTCCTTTTGTGTCAATTCCATTAATTCTTTATGAGTGGAGTCTTCTGCAGTAGCTGCCTCATTGTCCCTTGCGGGAGTTCCTCTGTTTTCATTTTTCATGTGGTTTGGATTTTTTTGTTGGTTCCTTCTCATGTGTTCTTTCTTCTTGTTCACCTCCTTATTCTCCTTTTTCTTTCTCACTGCCTCCTTTGTTTTAAACAAAAGTCCTTGCTCTTGAGAATAGTATTTTTGCAATTTGTTGCCAAGACACCAGGTGGTGCCGTGGATTTTTTTCAGAGACAGAGAACACAGCCAGCAACCTCTATGGTCCTTATTCCAAACTAAGTTGCCTTCAGTGATTGCCTGATTGTTTCCTCAGCATTCAGACCCTTAAAGCCCACAAGAATCCTTCAGGAACTGGTATCACAGTGCCCTCTGACTCCAGTTCCCATGGGGTGCGGGAGTCCCTCAGCCTATCCTAAGAGTAGAGTTCTGGTCCTGGCAAGCAGAATTAAGATGGTCAGTCTTTAGGCCCCTGCTAAGACCCTCTCCCGACCTTCCTGCAATGGCAGCACCCTGGCTGCTGAGACCTTCTCAGTATGGCTGCCTCACCAGCCACCAAACTTCTGGCAAGTCCACTCCAACTGTCATTCCAATCTTGTTGCTGTATACTGTTCGAGTCCATCCACTCTTTCAAGTTCTCCACTCAAGTTGCAGCTTCCCCCACAACTGCAAACTCAGAAAGGCTTTCTCCCAACCTGGACTGTGGGGGGGCAGCCGACCCCAGCTGGTGACAATTACTTGCCCAATTCATCAGATTTCCACTGTTCTGGATCATACACTGTATCCAGCTCACCACCTCCTCCCCATGCTCCCTGAGCTATGACTCTGGGTAAGGTCCCTGGACCAGGTATGGCTAGGTTCTCTGTTGTTTCTTCCCAGTCATTCTAGGACAGCTCAGCCAAATGATCCTTCTGGTCCACCATCTTGCTCTGCCTTTTTCTCATGGCTCATCTTATGGCACCTTCCACATCCTCATCAACAAATTGGACTGCTGGACAGATAAAACAACTGCACATGCATTCATTCATTCATTCCCTGTCTATAATTAAAGCACCTCTTCTACACGTCATATAGTAAATGCTAACAAATAAATGTTTGCCAAATGGATTTAATTCTTTCCATTGCAATGAAACATATGAAACAATTTCTACCCTCAAGGAAATTACAGTTTATTTTGGATAATAACCATCATGCAAATAATCACACTACTAATTACTTGCTTTCAATTATATTCCAAAAAGAAGTACCCGTGTGTTATGAGAGACCCTAAAGGAAGACATCCATGAACAGATGATATTTAAATGAAATGGAGAAGACAGATTTAATCAGAGACTAAGGACCATGTCTTTCAGGCAGCAGAGCAGCAGACTCCATCACAGCCTGTGAAGCTCTATGATCTGGTCCTACCTTCCCCAGGCCCTCATCTCTTACCTGTCTCCCTTTGGTCACTCTGCTCTGTTCCACTGGTTTAGTCTCTTTTTAAAAAACATAACAAATTTGTTTCTGTTTCATGAGGCTTTTGCACTTGCTTCTCCCTTTGCCAGGAATGTTCTTAACCTAGCTCTTTTCATAACTGGTTTCATCATCTGGATTCCACCTCAACATTACCTGCTCCAAGAAGCCTGTCCATCCTTCACCTGGCATGCAGCTCACCTGTCACCTTCTACCAGATCACTATCTACCAGTTCATTCACAGCATTTATCAGCACTCAATAATTTGCCTACTTTTTGTGTCTATTTTCTCTAACTAGGAAGGAAGTTCCATGAGAACCAGAATCTTGTGTACATGACACAAAGTAATCATTCAATAAAAATTGAATAAAGTAATCAAGATTATCATTTATAAATGCCCCATGCAGGAAAGGGATGTGATATCTCTGGGAACAGAAAAGCCATTGTGTTTAGAACATGGTTTAATATTTTATTTAATATTAGCTGTTTTTCAAATGTATATGTCTGTCTGTACTATATATGTGTGTGTGTGTGTATAGATAAATATAATGCCATCTCAACCATATTTTAATCAGCTTAACAGTAATCACAAGCATCGTAGTCATAGTACATGTCTTGCATTTGGTAGGCCCTCAACAAACTTTTGACTCATGAGAAAATAATTCTAGTCTTTTAGGCTCCATTATTTTATCTTTTATATCAGATTTCAGCTTTGAAAGTGGCTCTCCATCATTATCTCAATGGATCATGCACTAATTTAGTTCTACCCATGAACAGGCATTTGACCATGCCCACCCTAAAGGGGTGCACTCATTCCTCTGCAATTTGGTTCTAGGATTTAGACGGGGCAGGGAGAAATAACCCTTGATGACTCGAATTTTATGGTATGCACTAAAGACTCTCATAGCACTAGAATAAGCTCATCAAATAGGAATATATGTGTTTGCTCTCTGCCTTCTTGGGTAGGAAGGTATTGTTTCCCAGCACTAAGAGATGAATTTTCCAACCTTCCTGTTCACCCAGAAAGTGAGTGCTGGTAGGAACACTGACAGTTGAATAATTAAGAGTAGCAAAGTGTGGAAAAGGCATTTCAATTCCCCTAAAGGAAATTCCAGAGCTCCCTAACATGGCTTTGGAGCCCATGAGGTTTGAAAACACAGCCTTCTAGGGGAATTTTACTGAAAATACCTCCCTGGGTCCATAAAGCAAGCCAAAGCATTAAAGTAGAACTGTCAAGTGGTTCTCAGCCTTGAACATTCTACACAGGCAAAAATACTCCTTAACTCTAAGATAGCTACCCCAGATCAATTATTAGATTAGTTTTGGGAGGAGAGACTGACAATCCATATAATTCCAGGACCCGCAAATTCAGGTTAAATAAACAGATTTTTCCCCTTCTAACTATGAAAACACTGCATCTGGTAGACATGACTAGATTGACTATAAGGTCAAAGAATATGCCTGAGTTTTCTTTGCATTAATCAATTAGCCTAGGTCTTAGGAAGTTATACTTAGATAAATATTAATGAATTATTATCAAAAGTCTATCAATTTCTGGGAAATTATGGTTCAAAAACAATCCAATCTCACTAATGTCCTCCTAAACAGGTCTATTATACTGAGGAAAAATTACAGCTGTAATACATCTTGTCTTTATCAAGCTCTTGCAATTAGTGCTTTTTGACATTGTTGTCAAGAATAAAAAAAATTAATCACCATATAGATGAGTTAGATTGTTGGGTTCTTTGGTTTCAAGCAAGAGAAACTCATTGTGATTAACTTTGGTGGAAAAAGAATACACTGGAAGTGAGTAGATGCTGACCGCTTGTCTGTCTTTACAGCACTCTGCTCAAGAATCCCAGGAGAAAGAGATCCATTTCCCTAATCCATTTCCCTAATCCTACCCCTTGGCTAAGGGATAAAAAGGAACCCTGATTCATATCCTATCGACACTGTGCAGTATGTGGGGGGGACAGCACCCAAAATAGATAGGGGGTGCCTTTATCAAAAAGGGAAGGCCATAAGGTTGAAAACCCACAAACACCCACTGCAGTGGATGAAGCAGGGAAGAAAGCAAATAACATCTCTTGAGTATTTGGATATACCAAATACACAGTGTGTGAATTACTTTATACACATATCTAACTATGTCCTCAGCCATTCTGAAAGATAGGCATTTTATCCTCATTTTACAGATGAAGAAATTGACACATGGAGAGATTAAATGACCACCCAGCACCACCCATCTAATAAGCATTGGAGCAAAGATTTGGACTATGGTTTATCTGATATCTGCATTCTACTCTGTGTATCAAGCTTACATAACAATTACTCATGAGTTATTGTTATCCCTGAAGGTATACTCCTGAATGGGGTTCTAGAAAGACTGATTCTTAGGGGACAGATATTGGTGCCTTATTTACTGACTTGGTTGGTAAAATAAAGTACATTTGCTAGGTGTAGTTAGGGAAAGAGCACAGGGCTGAGAGTGGGGAAAGGGAGTTTATGTCCTGGCTTGTGTAACTCTGGGAAAGCATCAGCAAGGTGGGGTTTTCAGCTGGAAATGGAGAATGATAATATCTAATGACTCCCTCACAGGAGGTGGCACAAACACAGGATTCAGTATTTCTATCAAGTTTCTTAACCTTCCTACGCCCCATTTTTTCATGCAAAATAAGAGTAATATGTCATAGGATGCTTGTAAGAATTAAATGAGATATGTGGATAATCCTGAGCACCAATCAAGTGCACAATATGCATTATTTTCTTTTCATCTCATATAGTCTCATGACAATTGGGAAAGATAATGTATGTGAAAATGTTTTAAGAGCCGTGACATGGCTCGGCACCTGGAGCTCTGTGGTTAGGGCGCTGGCCACATACACTTGGGCTGGTGGGTTTGAACCAGGCCTGGGCCTGCTAAACAACAAAAACATAGCCAGGTGTTGTTGTGGGCACCTGTAGTCCCAGCTACTTGAGAGGCTGAAGCAAGAAAATCACTTAAGCCCAAGGGTTTGCGGTTGCTGTGAGCTGTGACACCACAACAGCCTACCGAGGGCAACATAGTGAGACTCTGTCTCAAAAAACTAAATTAAAGTAAAAAAACAAATAAAAGCTGTGACATGGTATAGAAATGTTAATAATAACATCAAGTTTGGTAGAACATTTTAAAAACAAAACCACAATATTTCAATGACTTGAAAGCGATGGGATGGATATTCACTGAAGGGAAATGAATATTTCTCTCCAATTAATATTTGGGAGAGAAAAATATAGAATGTGCCTGAGAGTGGCTGGTTGTTCACTAAACCCATTTCTTCTTCTTCTTAGGTATATAGCTAAAAAGCTAAATAAAAATTTCCAGCCTTTTCTGTAGTTAGATGTGGACATGTGACAAAGTCTAGAAAACAAATATGGGTATAAACTTAGTCCATAAAAATCTCCCCCAGCAAATTTGGAAAACATGTATTCATATTGCAGAGCCACAAGGTAGAAGGAGCCTGGGTCTCTAAATCCCTGCTTGGAGGACACTGAGTACT
Source organism: Arctocebus calabarensis (assembly GCA_963573935.1). Classification (NCBI taxonomy): domain Eukaryota; kingdom Metazoa; phylum Chordata; class Mammalia; order Primates; family Lorisidae; genus Arctocebus; species Arctocebus calabarensis. The sequence continues at coordinate 7,641 of CAUYON010047068.1, forward strand.
GATCAAGGCCACGATCAAAAACTTAATGTCTATTGCAGTTAACAACTGAGTTTTGGCATTTATATATTTTGACATATGTATACACACAAAATGTAACTCTCTCTCTCTCTCATATATATATATATATATATATATATTTTACATACATGTAATGTTACAGCCAACATTACATTAACTTTGGGTTTCTCAACTTCAGCACTATTGGCATTTGGGATCGGATAGTTCTTTGATGAGGAGGGTTGTCCTATGTATTATAGAAACCTGTCATCTTCCCACCAGATGCCAGTAGCATCCCCCCAACCTCTGTTGCAATCAAAAATGTCTCCAGACTTTGTCAAATGTCCCCTAGGGGGGAAAATTGCCCAAGGCTGAGAACCACTGCCCTAACTATACTTGGGAATTAATTCACTTAAACAAACAAACAAAAACCCTCCAGAGGATTAAGGTAGAAGGAATGACTTCGCCCAAAGGTAGTAGCTAAAGATCTTAGCCTAGCATGCTATGTTTAAAACTGTGTTCATGAGCAAATTTTTTGAATTGCATTCTTTGGATTGAAATTCCTAAATGAAATAATTTTCCAACCCTGCTGCTGCTCTCCAGGTGCTGCCTTTGCAAGCAGCACCTGGTCCTTCTGACTGCGTGGAGACCCTTGACTAGGACGACACTATTTCTGCAGGTGGTTTTATTCCTGTTTTTAGCAATGGCCCCATAAGAGAAGTGTCTGCTCTTTCATCAGAGTTATGTTCTGCTGCTTGTCCTCAGCGTATAGGAATATAATGATCTCATACTGTAGATGATTTAACATAAAAATCCTCCCTGCAAAGCTTTCAGAAATCATTTTGGTGGAGTGAAAGCCAAGTAGCAATATATAACCACTTTCTCTTAAACATTTTATTCATTATTCTAAAAAAACTCATAATGCAAAATTTTTTTGGCTTATAAAATGTCCAGAAAATAAATTTTTTTTCATTCTTTCTCCTTTTTTTTACTTCTTTCGAAAGGTTTTCTTTCTGAATCACTATGCTAAAAAACATATTAGAGAATCCACAAAGGTCTGCTGACCAGATTCAATCTTGGCATTGTTCTACAACAAATAAAAGAGATGAGCTAATTTATTTGAGTAGGTGTTTCCAAAAAATGCAAAAGCATAAAATAAACATTAAGAATGGATACCTTTCCCTTTCTCTTGGTTTTCACAGTAACATCTACCAACCCTGAACCAACAGTAATATAGGTATTCTGAAAGCTGCAAAAGCAGAAAAGGTCATGCTCTCAATGAACAAAATCATGAATGTAACAGAAACTTGGAGCTTTTTCTGTGAAATTTAAATTTTCATATTTTCCTTGTAAATAAACCCTCAAATTCATAAATGCTGCTTATGATGATTCATTTTAACTGTTTTTTCATTTTTATATGCTTTAAGCACCTTTTTTGAAAGTGTATAATAAGCTCAGGATTGGGATAGGATTGTGAAACCTTAGAATTTATTAAGATGTAAATACAGGTATCTCTTTCTTAAAATTAAAAAAAAACACATAAGACATAATTAAAAGTCAGGGCATCTCAAAACTAAGCACATGTTCTTTTTCTATGCTGCCAGTTTAACTATCAATTTGCTACCTGGAGCCATTACTGGCCTCCTAGTAGCACAGCAGCTATCAGCTAGCCTTGCCTAGTCTCTGCTTTTCTAGGGAGGACACACCAAACTGAGAAGAGGGTACTTCTTTGTGTGTTTTGGTGATCGAAAACACGGTCACCTCTATGGACAGAAACCCCTGAACTTCCCATACAAATATTGCCCGGCACTGCAAGCAACCTCATCGTAGATAAATGGAGCTGCTTGGTTGTCACTGCATTGTGTTATGAGTTTAGTTAGGCGATTCTGCACATGGCTGAGGCTACACATGCACAGTGCGTCTCCTCATTGGTGCACTGACATTCAGCAGGTGCCTGATAAGCAACAGCGTGGCGTCATTCACTCTTAGACCCATGCTCCTGCTTGCCATGAGGCTGCTCCAAAGCACAGAAAGCCCAGGAGGCTTCAAGGAAAAGTCAGCAGAAGCTCCTCCAATTCACACTCCCTTTACCTGGGAGGAGGGGGCATCTTTAAGAAAGCAAATCATCTCTTTGTTGTGTTCATTGGAATCCGGAGAAAAGTGCACACCCGGCCAGGCTGCAAATGCTGGTGTAGACCCTGTGGAAGCCATACATTCAGAGCCTGCTGCCTACCAAGGGCTTTTGCAGCTGGAATTTGGGGATTGACTAAGAAAGTTCATCCCCTGAAAGATGGATTAAATTGATCATTTCTTTCCAGACATAGTGCACTTCAGGCTCATTTTGCTTTGTAATTAAGAAGAAAGCCAGAAACATCATTTACACATTAAGAATTTAATAGATATATTTTTCTAGCTTTATGCATTAGCACAGGACAGCCCATTAATGAAATAAGTCTTCCTTCAGGGTCAATTTAGATGGCTGTGATCTTCTGCAAATATATTGCAAATGAGGATCATTTAATGATCTTAAAACTAACTGCCAGGAGAGGACTGTTATAACTCTCCAGACAACAGAGACTTGGCATAGTATGCAATATCCCTTCTTTAATTTACAAATGGTTAATTTCTGGCTACTACATTTAAAAAATTGCAAACATTATCTCCTGTTTAGGTTAGTCTCTAGCTTGCTGACCTGGGAGGTGAATTCTGATTATGAAAAACGCAGGGCTGCATTAAATGATCAATTGATGAATAACAGTGCTGCTCTGATGAAATACAGCCTTTGCATTGCTGACATAGCTGTGATTGTCAGCCTGTTTTAAGTTCCCCTTGGTCCAGTCTGGCTCATCTTTTTCTGCAGATGCTCTTTGCCTCACATTATGAACCCGTATATATTGATATCCACTGCTAAAACAACACTTAACATGGGTGTATCATTCAAACACTGAAAATTCTTACACACATGTGCTCTTATTTGTTCCTGAGAACAATATCAGATGCAGGCATGGAGTACATCATTTTCCCTTTTATAACAGTTAGGAAATCTGAGGTTCAAAGAGACTAAATGTGGGGCTCAAGTCCACTCCCATTCTACTTCCTCTATCCCCAGCAAGTAAGAACCAAAATTCAGGCTTTCTGACTCTTGAGCCAGTATCTGTTTATGTCAACCTGCAGCTGCTCACCTTCAGGAAAGCACTTGCCTGAAAGCTGTGGGGACCTGGAGAGAAGGTTTGGTGCAAAGTCTCCATGCTCTCAGAGAAGGCGTGGCTGGAGAAGGTATGGACAGAGAAGGCGTGGATGTAGAAGACATGGATGGAGAAGACATGGATGGAGTAGGTGTGGACAGAGAAGGCATGGATAGAGAAGGTGTGGACAGAGAAGGCATGGATGGAGAAGGTGTGGATGGAGAAAGTGTGGACAGAGAAGGCGTGGATGGAGAAGGTGTGGATGGAGAAAGTGTGGACAGAGAAGGTACGGACAGAGAAGGCATGGATGGAGAAGGTGTGGATGGAGAAGTCGTGGATGGAGAAGGTGTGGAAGGAGAAGGTATGGACAGAGAAGGCGTGGATGTAGAAGACATGGATGTAGAAGACATGGATGGAGAAGGAGTGGAAAGAGAAGGCATGGATGGAGAAGGCGTGGGTGGAGAAGGCGTGGATGGAGAAGGCGTGGATGGAGAAGGCGTCGGTGGAGAAGGCGTGGATGGAGAAGGCGTGGATGGAGAAGGTGTGGATGGAGAAGGCGTGAATGGAGAAGACATGGATGGAGAAGGTATGGACAGAGAATGCATGGACGGAGAAGGTGTGGATGGAGAAGGCGTGGCTGGAGAAGGTGTGAATGGAGAAGGTGTGGACAGAGAAGGCATGGATGGAGAAGACATGGATGGAGAAGGTATGGACAGAGAACGTATGGATGGAGGAGGTGTGGACAGAGAATACATGGATGGAGAAGGTGTGGATGGAGAATGCATGGATGGAGAAGGTGTGGATGGAGAAGGTGTGGATGGAGAAGGTGTGGATGGAGAAGGTGTGAATGGAGAAGGTGTGGACAGAGAAGGCATGGATGGAGAAGGCATGGACAGATAAGGCATGGATGGAGAAGACATGGATGGAGAAGGTGTGGGTGGAGAAGGTGTGGATGGAGAAGGTGTGGACAGAGAAGGCATGGATGGAGAAGACATGGATGGAGAAGGCGTGGATGGAGAAGGTGTGGATGGAGAAGGTGTGGAGAGAGAAGGCATGGATGGAGAAGACTTGGATGGAGAAGGTATGGATGGAGAAGGTGTGGACAGAGAATGCATGGATGGAGAAGGTGTGGATGGAGAAGGCGTGGATGGAGAAGGCGTGGATGGAGAAGGCGTGGATGGAGAAGACGTGGATGGAGAAGGTGTGGACGGAGAAGGCGTGGATGGAGAAGACG